>JRUC01000102.1:0-42654 GCA_000806385.1 Leptographium procerum
CGGCGGTGCTCGTTGTCTTCGCACTCTTCGCATGCTCTTTGCTGGGGTTGTCAGTGGGCAGCACATACTTGTAACCACTTGGCCATCCCGTGCTCTTAGAGGTGCCCTGAGAGGTGCCCTTAGGGGCTGAAGTTGGTGTCACCGGCGTCAATGAAGCAGTGTTGCTCACAGGCTGGGCACTTGGTGTGCTTGTCGAGGAAAGCGAGAGAGACGAGGACGAAGACGACAAAGGAGAAGTCGAAGATTTATTTCTACCTTTATGATTGGGTTCTGTAACGGATGAGGCCGAGTACGATCCGGTGGAGCAGGACGACGTGGTGGTGTGAATCATGCTGGCCGACGTGGATGCCGGTATTGTCACAGAGAAAGCCAACGTCGATGCGACAGAACTGCTCGAAAATGCGTCTGTGCTATCGTTGGTGGCTGTCGAGCTGCTCAGACTGTAGAAGCTCGCGGTCGATGTGGAATACCTGGTAACTGTGCTTGTAGTCGTGCCGTCCGGCCCAGAGCTGCCCAGAGTGGTCAGAGATACGAAAGACGGTACGTTGGTGGTGAAGCTGCTAGAGGAACTGTTGCTGCAGCTGCGGGCAGACGAGCTGCTGGGCGCTGGTGAAGAAACGAATATGGCGGCAGTAAATACTGTGCTAGCAGTCGGCATCGCCGGCGCTGAGTAATTCTCGGTTGAGGGTTTGCTGTACGCCGAAGAAGAGAATGTCACGCTGCGAGACCTGCTGGTTGAGGACGCCTGAATTGCCGAAACAGCAATACTTTGGGGCACCGGAGACGAGGCGGAGAGGGTAGAAAGGGCGGAACTGGATGTCGCGGACGAAGATAATACGGTTTTGGAGAGGCTGCCGAACGAGATTGGAGACATTAAAGAGATACCACTGTGGCCAGAAGAGCTCGCCATGAAGGTGGTCACGAAAACAGTTGACGTTTTCGTCGAGGTGAGGTAGCTCGTGACAGCCGAGCAGACGTCCGGCTCTTTCGCCGTGACGGTCAGGGTTACCGCCGAGCAGGCACTCGAAGACGTTGGCGTTCCTGTCACAGTCCCGACAACCACGGTGCCGGTGGGGTAGCCATAGCTACCGCGGATGGCATTCTTAGGCCGAGCCGCTACGAGGGAGCTGCAGCGGTATAAAAAGACTGATTAGCTCTGTTCATGCACCTGTGCTGGCAGGGAGGAAACCTACCTGACGGCTAAGAGAAAGAGAGCTTTCATCATGTTGGCAAATTAGGGACAGTGCAGTTTAGCGAGATAGAATAACGTCTTTTAGCGAGAGTGAGAGGAGAAGAGAGTCTGTTCTCCGAGATTCCTGATCAGCATGCCTGCTCTCTTATAAACTACCTCCCCATTCACAACCTCGCGTGTCATTTTATAGTCATGAGAGAGAGAGGAAGATGCGGGAGAGACAGGGGCCATTTCAGACTTGATTTCTTACCGGCTGCTGCTTGTAACACAATAGATGTCGTGGTTGGTTCGTACAAGCCCGTCGGGCTGGGAAATTGGAGGGAGATGTATGCGGTCTTCGTATGGCAAACGTGCGTGGGCATGATGCGAGACCAAGAAGCAGGTCTCGTCGTGCAAACAATATTAGATGACGAGCGGGAACGACAGGCTGTGAAGATACGAACTGGTAGGACGCAGGTACATCATCGAGGCGTCGTGGAATGGGCAAAGGTCAGATACTCGCTTCTATCCCTGTGGCATTCAGGTTTTTTTATACTTCCATCTGAACGAGCAGGAGCATAAAGACGGGAGCGATGAAACAAAAGCCACCGAGCGGGACGGATATACTATGTATATCGTCCGATGATTTGTCTGACTACGGCTTCTGTTCTCTGATGCTGGTTGGTCTTCCACGCAGAGTTACACCCATGGCGGCTGTTGTGTGAGAGAGGACCCAAGACATAATTCCCGTAATAAGTAGACGAGCAGAAGGGTGTCGGGGACACCTGAGCGCAATGAATCCGCGTGAATCAAGTGCAACATCAGCTGCCGCGACAGACGCGTGTGCCGTTGGTCGAAGCTGCCATGGCTTCGATGATGCACTGACACGCATATGTACATCAAACGGAGGGCGACTGCATGCATACGACAACGTCATCCGTGGCGTGGTGTGGATGCGTACTCTAAGGCTCCCGGGGTGATTTAAGGCACAAGGACGGCTGCCTCACTATGTTTGGGGAACGCAAGAACGCCACAAATGAAAGAGCCGAACAGTTGTATAATGCTGTGCCAAAAGTCCAGAATGGACACGTTCTGGATCAGGTTTCAATTTGCACACCACACAAATGCATAGTTGGCTTGGATAGGATGGGAGAGGACGGGACAGGATGGGACAGGGCAGACATGGTTTCCTAGCTTTGACTGGCGAGGAGAGGTGCTATCTGACTCTCATTTCGGCTGGTCCCCTTGCCTGCTGTCTGTTCTCATGCGTATCATTTCCATGCGCCGCCCATCACAGTTGCATCCTACCCGTCCTCATCCTCCAATGGCCCTGGAAGCAGTTGCCCGGATGGGGTCAGACGGCCTCATTGATAAGCTTGGCAGCATCCGTGGGCCCTAACATATATCTCTCCTCAGCCGTCTTCCAGTTGACGATCTTCCATATGTTGTCGACGTAGGCGGCCTTGCCGTTAAGATACTAGAGAGCGCAGCGCAGCGTGATAGGTCAGCGGCCGGCAAGCAGAGAGGCCCTTATTGCTTTCTTCTATTTCCTGTGCCTACCTGAAGATAGTAAGCGTGCTCCCACATATCGATCCCGATGATGGGAACCTCGCCGTTCACCGGGGAATCTTGGTCCTTAGTGGTGATGATGCGAAGACCGGTTGCCGGCTCGCGGACTAGCCAGCCCCAACCGCTGCCATTGATGCCAAGCAGGGTGGCGGTGAAGACCTTCTTGAAGCTTTTGAGACTGCCCCACGTCTGCACAATATCCCTGAGCAGCTCCGGGGCAGCCGAGCCGGTAGGCTCTGACTCCGGCAGACCGGCTGGCGACAAATTACGCCAGAACAGCGAGTGATTGATATGGCCACCGCCGTTAAAGCGGATGGCCTCCTGCAGTGCCACCTGTGCGGCAACGTTTCCGCCAACAACAGCAGCTGTCAGTGCCTGCAGGGATTTGTTCAGGTTGTCGATGTAGGCTTGGTGATGGCGCTTGTGGTGCAGCTCCATGATCTGTGCCGAGATGCTAGGTTCGAGGGCCTAGGCGGCAGTTAGCTGGAGTGAACGAGAAGAAAATAAACAAGGATGATGAGTGGTATAAAACCGCACAAAACAAAGGCAGCTCACATCGTAGGCATAAGGCAGGGCGGGCAGGCTGTAGAGTGTGGCCGACATCGTATCGAATTCCTGTTAGAGACGGGGAGTTCGCCGATGGAGGACAGAATAAAAGACAATCACCAAAATATGCGAGGGGGTTAGAAACAAAAAAAAAAGTGTGATCACCAGGACTATGAGTGAACAGCAGGACAGGAAGCGGTGCCACAATGTTGCTTTTCTAGACAGACATCGCCCATCTCCTTTTGCTGGAAGGACAACCTGACGAGCGATCCTAAATGTTTGGCCCGAAGACTCTGCATCGGTTCCTCTGCTACGCATTCTTGTGGAGGCCCGGGCAGTGATATCCATCTCTGTGTCGAATTCCGGGGAAGGGTGCGCAGGTTATTGGCTGGCGACGATCGGCGATGATTCTCGCGCAAACTTGCTCAAACCGTCTCGAAGCCGCACTATCCATCCGGGACGACTCGGGAAAGGCATTCCACCGGCTCTTAGCATAAAGTAAAGCCTGATGAAACAGAGAAACATAGAAGCGAGTCTGCAGTTTGCACTTAACGGTGTGGTCCGTAGTCCGTGGCTTGTATATAGCTTATAAGTGCCGTCACCCAAAGGCCACCGCAACCAACGAGATAACAAGACTTTGAGCTTTGCTTGCTGCCATTATTTCGCACCAATCTTCACGCCGATTTTCGGCTAATATCCACCAAGTGCCTCGGCCAGGATGTGCGGCGGAGACCTCTCAGTCCAGGACTACAGAGACCGGTTTGGCGCTCTTGCAGTACTTCGGCCATCGCCTGATGCCTCCCTGGGAAGCTCCGGTGGCTGGCAGGGCCTATCTGGCAGCATTGTTTTCTTCAATGACAAAGATCATGACGGACAAGTGGCAACGCACCTTCGGTTCTTGCCGTCGGGGTTCCTGGCCTGCGACCAAGACCAGCATCAGTGTCTTTTTGTGAACATCCAGTAAGCGTCGACTCTTCAGGCTGACGGCGGCAACACTGATGTGCTAACCAAACTTCCACTCGCAGCGAATTTGGTGACCTCAGCTTGCCCCACGCAAGCAACGGCGCCGTCGACGATGCCATCGCACTCTGGCCCGAGCATAGCGTGGCCGGCCAGCCCGGCTCTGCCCTTCGACGGCTGGACCAGCCGCTATATCTTCACGTGGGTCACGACCGGCACGGAAACAATGGCATCATTGGTCGCCGCGTCACCGTGTGCTGTGCCTCGTCAACAGAAGGCCGGCCGGCTGTCCCTGCGGTGCTTGCTGAGGGCATCGTGGGTTACAACAGGAGCCCATAGCTAAGGCTGACATGCTGGCATTGATGGCCCGCATTCAATGCTAGCACTTCGCCGACCTGTCGAATCACAGTTGTTGATCAGGGCCGAGTGCTTCGAGACGAGAAGCCCCACCTCTAACAAGTCCTGCCCAGACTGTCCTTCTTCCTGTCTGTTCTGCATCCGTTCCTTCACTTTTTGAGTCAGTATACTCCGTCCGACTCGCGAATAAACGGCTCGGGGTTACCAAAGCCGCCACCGAATCGCTGCATGGAAGAATAGCTACCTGGAAGCGTGGACTTTGGAAGATCCCCGACTAACCGGGCCTTCGTCAAGATGATGTGCCGCTGAGGTAAGAGAAGTGAGACATAATGCCACAGAACAAAGCTGTCGCTAGATGATAGCTGGCGCCGGCAGTCCTATCCCGACGGTCTCAAAGACCGTATTACATGATTTCATGGTATTGTGCAGCGGCATCGCACAGATGCCGAAGCAGAGGAAATAAAATCGAACAGACAAATAATCAATGCATGGGCTTTACTGTGAAATTTTGTGAGATGCCCCGCTGTAGACTACTAGTCCTCAGCGACCAAAACACGGACCCCCTTGAACTGGCAAAGCTGCGTCCCATATCTCTGTTGCTCGCGGACGGCATTGCCGATTGCCTGCGCGAACTGAAATACAAAGTGGTCACACGTCCACCCCATCCCTTCCAGGTCCAGGACTTCGCGGTACACCCGCTCGACTCCCCAGATAACATCAGGCTGCCGGTATCGTTCACCATCGCTGCTAAAGCCTTCGCCGTTGCCGTGGAGGCACGCTCGCAGGATCCCATCGCTCCGGGCGAGCTTGCTGGAACCGATTTGGTGCCGCCCGCAACGCCGGCAGCGGCCCACACAGTAATCCACCAGGTATAAAGTTTCTAGCCCCTGCTGTATCATGGAGGCCAAGAACATAATGTCGTCTTCAAATGCCTGCTTCTCCATCCTCCCTACCATACTAGCCACATCAGCCGCATCCAGGGCTATGCGACTGGCTGTCCGTATGGTCTCCGCCGCCTCGTCGCTCCACTGGGCGCTCAGAACGCTGCCATGGTCGAAATTGTTGTGTCCGTCAACTGTTTGCAGCACAGTACACGGGTTTTTGGGTCCTGTCCCGGCGGCTCCGGATGCATGGTTTGATTGTGGAAAGCACAGATGCAGCACGTCTGTCCTGTTGTTGTAGTAGACGTGACGGTCTGGCCCCGGTAGGTAGACCGTGTTGACGTCGCTCGTGAAGACACAGGCAGATGATGATGCGGCCGAGGTCGACGCAGCCCAACCACCCGGGCGTCGAGGCAAAGACGGCACTGCAACAGCGAGGGACGCGTCGAAGCACACCGCTTCCAGCGCCATCCGCTGCCGGTACATGGAAGGGTCGGACGGCGACCGCTGATCTCCATGATGCTTGTCGAGAAAAATGGTATCTTTGAATCGGGCATATCGCTCGCCGTCTTTGTCTGTTCTCACAAAAGCTCGGTGGGATGTACCGCTGCCCCTTGCTTCCCGTGAGGAGGCCGATGGGATGCACAGGTCAAAGATGTGCATCGATGGAGCCGGACAGGCTGCCTCCCATACTTTTGAGCGCAGCTCTGCAGGCAGTCGGACAAATGGAGAGCAATCTAGGGAAGGCTCAATCTTATGGGACATGATGGCGAAATGAAAGGGCTCATGGGCCACGGCGACAGGAAGATATACCAGGATAAAGACAGGTAACGCAGAATGTAAGGCGTGTGAGGAGAGTAAGTGAGGGTGGTTGGCAATCGGCACGGCACCAGAGTTGAGGGAGCGGAGCGAAGGCCATGCATATATATGGGTGCCTCATAAGAGGTGTCTCGCCAAGGTGAAGAGAGGGCCAAATGAGATGCATGATGATACAGTTCTCTTAGGCAGTCCCGCAAAGTAAGGAGCTTTCTGCCGCTTTCTGCGACTCCAAGAGGAAGGAGCATCTGCCACTGGCACTTATCGCGGCGGACGGGTGATGCGTGGTCCGGATTCCCAGCGTAAGCGTCTAACGAGCAAGATTACGTGAGCCCAGTATAAAATAGAGTGCAAGCTTCTCGCATTGCCCGCGTATCTTTACCAATTGGCTTCGCGCTTTTGCGAAGGATTTGATCAGTTATCCGCAACGCTCTAACAAGATGAGTCTTAGCCAACAGTAGTCACACCCTTTTGACGGGGTGTCTGGGCCCGGGTGAGCCATAGGGCTGGTAGGTCTGTTTAGAAGTATGTCCGATCTTGTTAGTTTAATGTATGTTGGATGTTGTCAGCCGCACCTATCACGCAGATGGCACCTACAGTGTGATAACAGTCTGGTTATGGGTGTCTTCATCATACTTTTACCCCTAGCTATGCATACACCCACATTGTACTCAATACTGCCCCCTCGGCTAATATTATAATATGTGAGTAGGTAAGTCGGGTGGTCACGAGCTTACATGCCCCCGGCGGTAGCTCCGCCGACGGTAGTTCCCAGCGCAGTGGCCACGAGCTCGTGGATGTCGGGCCGTCGTCCCACTGCCCGCGTGGCCTTGCCTACCGGATCTCTTCCTGATACTGCCATTTCTTGAGCCTCCGCCGCCTCCGCCGCGTCTAGGACGAGCCCTGTCTCCGCCATCTCTACCACCCCCAGACACCGTTCTAGGCTTGTCCGTATGGTCTGCCAGTACTGCAGCACAATGTCGGGGTTGAACGTGGCCACCGTATTAGCAGTGCCCCCGTGGATCCAAAATCCGAGCACGGGTGGCATCGGCTCCTCGCCGGCCGCCTGTTCGCCGCCACCACCGTCGACCCGCAGCGTGATTAGGTCCGATGTCACCTCGGCCACGTTGACCCTTGCCAGGTCTACCACGACGTTTGAAAGCCCCTTGCGATTCAGGACAAACACACATGCGCGCGGCAACGCAATCTCGCCTAACATCAGCGGCTCCTGCTCGCACAGGAACAGCGTGCCCTCGACCTGTGGCTCCGGCTTCTCCCAGCCCCCCGTCTCATAGTTCAGCACGTAGACGACCGTGCTAGCCGCCACCGATTCGATGGACCGTATGCTGGGAACGTACTTCCGTAGCACCTCGAGATTCATGTCCGTCAGAGTCTCCGTGATCTCTGGGAGCACACTTGTCTGTCCGTCAACGTCGATCAGCCCCGCCCCGTTCCCGTCCGAATATGTGTGGCTCCCAGCGCCGTTGCCGTTGCCATCGTAGCCTGCCTCATAGTCCGACCCCACATCCGCCGCCGCCTGTTGACCCCGGCGTCCACCGCCCCCGCTTGGGTTTTGCTGATGCCGGTTCCTCCTAGGTGCCTGACGGCTCATGATGTTTCGCCGTCCTGCGACAATGCCAGGAGGCTTTGTTGTGTTTGTCGAGTCCTCAGATGCAGAGATCCGTCGCTAATGCGAAATAAGCTCTAGGGGTCATGCTCGTTAAGTGATATTTGCGTTGTGTTGTGTGTCGTAGGTGGTTTGCTGCTGGCGTCATGACTGCGCTTTCCGCGAGTTGGTGGGGCGGATGGCAGCAGCTGGCTTTGGGGGGACGCGATAACGCGTTAGCAGCACCGTGCTAGTACAGTATTCTGTGGGCCTCGCTTTTTGTGGTCCAGTGCCTTATTCGCCACAATACACTGTGCTGGATGCGCTCTGGGTATTGTAAGATATCTTAACTTACTCGTAGTCTCCCCAACCTTAAAGCTTCTTCAGCTCCGGCTTCCTTCCGGTCACCACCTTTCTGCCCATCTGGTTCTCTTGCCCCACGTTCGGGGCTTCGCAGCCCGAGTTTCAACCCCTTTTTTCTTCGTCCTGCCAACTTCAAACTGCCAGCTGTCTCTGGTGCCGACATCCGCTCCTTCTCAGCTCCCAAGAGCTTGCGCGCTTCTATCGGCGCCAGAAGCTAACAGAAGGGGAACGAGATCCACCTGACTGGATCATGACCATGTTTCATAGCTACAGCCTGACTGGTGCCACGGTAGTCCTATAGCTCATTCTAACACCTCCAGAAGTCGCTGTTAACCCAGTGACGACAACAGGCTTTCGCCTACGCCCCGCCTTCTCGCTTCACCTTGCAACCTAAGTTCCATCGCATTATGCCTAGAGAGCCATGATGGAATCACCCTCCGAACCTGTGACAGGCTTGCCTCCTTCGGCCTACCACACCTCTGAGCCTGTAGATGTCGCCTCGACGCCACATTCCCTCCACCGCGCCGTGTACACCCGCCGTGCTGAATACATCCGCCCTCACCAAATCCGGGTCAAGATCGGAACCTGGAATGTTGCGGCATGCCCCGGCACGGACCAGGACCTTGCATCCTGGTTCGTTTCTGGCAAAGGCATTGACCGGAGGCTGGCATCTGTCGCCTCGGCAGCCAACGGCGCCATCGAACGAGAAACGTCCAACGATGGGCTCGCGGAAGCCTCCGAAGACATCCGCCTCATTGGCGGCGACAAGATCGGCCTTTACGTCCTCGGCCTCCAGGAGATTGTGGATCTCAATGCCGCAACCCAATACATGAGCCGCGCCTCGGCTGTGCCGGCGCTAGAGAAGTGGAAATCGGCCGTGGACAACGCGCTGCCGGCTGGTTACAAATTTGTGACCTCGGAACAGATGGCTGGCCTGCTCCTGCTGGTGTATGCGTCGCCGGAGGTGGTACCGATGGTGAGTCATGTCAGCACCTCCGCTGTCGGGACCGGATTGTTGGGCATGTTGGGAAACAAGGGTGCCGTGTCTGCAAAAATCGTACTAGGGGAGGCAACGAGAATGGTGTTCATCAACAGCCATTTGTCTAGCGGCAACGACTCATACTATCTGGACCGCCGCTGCTGGGACATCGCTCAGATCGAAAGCCGTACACAGTTTGCTCCGTTCAACCATCCTGGAGTGGCGGAGGCCACGGAACCTGAGAGAATTGGGGATGAGGACTTTGCCTTTTGGTTTGGTGACTTGAACTTCCGACTAGACGGCCTGCCGGGCGAGGACATTCGGCGCATTCTCACATTACATGCCCGGGGTGAGTACGACCTTAGCCACCAACCGGACTCGGCCAATAGCCAGGACGATCCGCTTGATGGCGAGGATGCTGTTGTTCTAAAGGACCATGACTCCAGCAACATGCAGTCGAGCCGGCCTTCAGCCTTGTCGGCGGCGCCTAATTCTTCTGTCACAGACAGGGAGGAGGCGGACAGCAACAACGCGGGCGACGACAACATGAGGGAATTACCGCCTCTACCAGACCCCGATGACTTCTTACCAGATGCGTCGGAGGATCCGGCCTCATTACAGGCAACTTTAGACTCGCTCATTCCCCATGATCAGCTGAAGAGAGCAATCAAGGAGCGCAAGACTCTTCAAGATGGCTGGAGAGAAGGCCGCATCACATTCTTACCTTCCTACAAGTATGACGTTGGCTCGGTTGGCCTGTTCGACTCGAGCGACAAGAGGCGCCCCCCTAGCTGGTGCGACCGTATACTGTATCGCACCGGCGGGGACAGAGAGAGATACGAGAGGCGATTACAGGAGGAAGAAGAAGCCAGAAAGAGAGACGAAGAGATGAAAGCGCGGGGGCTTGACCAAGCTAGCGACGAGGACGAGGTTCTCTTCGAGTACCAGGTGGACCAAGATGGCGATGGTCAGCCCTCAAATGCGAACGAGCCTTCGAGTTTTGAGTACGACGAATATGATGAGGCCAATGACGAAGACGAAGCCGAGGCCCTTTCCGGACAGGAAAGCGGTGTTGCAGGTATACGGTTGGACATTTACACATCTCACCAACGCATTACCTCATCAGACCACAAGCCTGTGGTGTCTGTTTTCACAGTTGAGTTTGATGCTGTGGTTCCAGATTTGAAGGCCAAGGTGCACGCTGAGGTTGCAAAAGAGCTTGACCGAGCCGAAAATGAAGGGAGACCAGGAGTTACCGTGATCATGGACGGTCGGCCGTCTTCACCTGCCACAACAGAGCCGGGGCTCGGCGATGCAATCGATTTCGGGCCCATTGAATTTCTGCACTGTTGCACAGCATCGCTGACAATTGCAAATACCAGCCGCGTGCCGGCAGAATTTTCCTTCGTTGAGAAGCCAGCAACAGACGATATAGACAGCAGAAGCTCCAATGACGGCGACCTTCCGTACCAGTGGCTTAGCACGTCATTTTTCCAACAGAGCGACGCCAGCACAGAAGGGTCAGACGCCATGGACCTGGGCAAAAATGTCACGCTCGAACCTGGAGAGACAGTGAATGCTCTGCTAGAGGTGCTCGTGGATAACCTGGTGTTTGCCCGCATACTCAATGATGGTGACGGCGTACTGGAAGATGTATTGGTTCTCCGTGTCGTGGATGGCCGGGACCATTTCATCCCTGTTCGTGGGGTCTGGTTGCCGACATGTATCGGCCGATCAGTGGAAGAGCTTATCCGTGTGCCAGACGGCGGAATCCGGCCGTTTATTGTATCTCGACTGCAAGGGAAGGGTGGAAAGAGAGGTGTCGCCGCAGGCTCAGTCCCGTACGACTTGGACGTTCACTGTTCGGCACCGAAAGAACTGTTCAAGTTAACAGAACAGATCGAAAATCTGACAGACCGTGTTGTTGCCGACGAGCAGATGCTCGAAGAATGCAAAATACCGGCCGACAAACCAGGGTGGCCGTTCGAGAAGCCCAGCCAGACGCCACGCCCAGAACTGGTGGTTGCTGTCATTAGGGCTCTTGATAACGGCCGGCCAATTCTCGATGCCTTTGAGCCTGAGATCCCCTCCCTTGTCCGGCTGGAGGTAGTAAGCCACGTCCTGCTTCTGTTCCTGCAGGGTCTGACAGACGGCATCATCACAATACCCTTGTGGTCCCGAATCGACCAGGCTCCGCTCTTGTCGCTCGGCAGTGTAAGGAATGGCGGCCCTGGGGGCCGAGATCCTGCCAGCGAGGATGATAAAACAACCATTCTGGATGTCCTCTCGTCAGCCCCGTATCACAACATATCTTTTGTGTTTCTGACCACAGCACTTTCTCGCGTGGTTGGGGAGCTTGCACCTTTGAGCCTTTCCGATCTTGACATTCTTCGAGCAATTAGTCGCAACACAGGCAGAGGGTTTGGGGTGGCTATCGGCGGTATCGGTAGCATCGGCCGTCGATCGCTAAACGGCTTCAGAAGGAGCAGTGTCGCCTCAGCCAATGCTGCGCTTCGTGCTCTAGAACAGAGACAGGCACGAGAGAAGCGCGTCGGTGAGATATTCGGAAAGATCATGTGCCGAGCACCTGCTCCGGCCAAGGAGAGGGATAGAAAAGCACTCGAAGACAAGCAGCGGGCAGTTATTGAACTTTTCTTGCGACGATCCAGGGAAGAGCTGGGCTGAATCTCTAGAGCTTAGACAAACGATAACAAGGCATCCAAAAAAAAAATTCTTGTGGGGGGAAGGAAGGAAATAGCGGTGCAGCCATTCAGGATAATGACATGAATTAAAACAGTAGCCGAGGAGATTCATGAAGACAGATTCTATTTCATAACCGGTGCTGGCTAGAAGACGGTAACCTTAGTCAATGGTGAGCATACCTTTGGGACGAATTTAGCTACCCTTTATGTGCTGCGGAGATGCGGTTGTCTAGAGAACATTGAATTCACATTTATGAGTAAGAAATGACAACTTCACTACCTACCTCTGCTTTCCATTTCTAATTCTAAATGAATGCGGTTGGCTTCTCCACATGCAAACAAAAGCAGCGCACTTGTTCTCTCTACTGTTTCCAGCTCCCGGCTCCCGCATCTAGCTTCTGATTTTTTGCATGTAGCCACTCGTTCACGTATAACCGATTCGTATATTTTATCTTTACTTCTGTCAAAGCTCTGAAAGGCGAACATGTCTATCTATCATCGCTACGCACTCTACTACAACTGTCTCCGATATCTCGCCGAGGTTGAAAAAGTCAAAGATATTGCTTCCAAGTGCAATATGATAGATGACAGTCAAGGGAAGACACCAACGGACTCAATGCCGAGCCTGAGACCTCGCTCAACCATCGCTGGCGGAGTGCAGGACGAGGATGACAGCCACGGCCACGGCAGCCACGACAAAAAGAAAGATACGACAGATCTGAAGCATGACGATGGCGACTAAGGTGTCACAATGGCCGACTCTACTCTACGCCGAAATCAGGGATTGCTTTATGCTGGTTTCCTGGCTCATCATAAGCTCAGAACGAACTCAAGTAGAGAATACACTGCGAACCTGCACAAATCTGGGAGTATATTCACAGACTGGAACGAGTGAAAATGTGCCGCCCTCTCTTTGCACCACAATCCGCAAGTCTCAATTCGATAAATTCATAACATTTCATCAGATCCTGACCTCTATTGTTGCCTCGGTCCTTAGGAACTTGAAGCGGGTCGAAGCTGAAGCTGATAGTGAGGCCGCAAGCCTCATCAGTCATCTTTACTATGAAGCAGCCCGCCTCAACGGGTCTGAGGCGGCAAAAACTCCGAAAATGCAAAGGCTGCTGGGACTGAACTGGTGGCGCTCAGACTGACTCGTCCGGTCCTGAAAACACTCGCGGGCGATGTAACAGCCCTCTCCTGTTTGTATTTGAGCCAGGAGATTTGGATTGGGAGGAACAGGTAGTGAAGTGGCAGCAAGACCTAGGACGTGACAAAGACTAAAGCGGACGTCGCCACATCAAGATTTGATTTCACAGTAGCGTATCAGTGCCGACTTGCCATTTTCGGCACGAATTAGATGTGTGGGGGGTTTTTGTTATTGCAACGGCCTTTTGATTCCCGAGTTGCCAATATTACAACGATCGCTTTGCGATGGTTGGGCCTGGCATGACAACACTTTCCCCTTGATAATGAATGGCATAGCCGTGCCGCACAGGCATTGGGGACATACACATATCGAGTCTCTGGATACTAAGAAATGGTGCTGTCTTTCGGATGTCTAGCTCTGTGGGGAGAAATGTTTCTGGACGTTAACAGGACCATTAAAAGCGAGATGAGGTTTGGCATCGATAAACCAGTCTCCATCCTAATTAGATACTATGCATGTCGAGTAGCTGCATTTTGAGGCCAAACGACAATCTAGTTAGCGCGTAGTATATAAATAACGACCAGGGTGGAATAAAGAAGTATCCCAGTGGAGCTTGAAAGCACAACTCCACATTACCTTTTCTGTCACCGGCAGAACTAACTCTTCAAGGAACACAGAGTATTGCTCATCTAATTACATGCGGTCTTCTCCAGAATTGGAACGTTAAAGGAAGAAAAAAAAGTCGAGACTGTTGTCGGGGCCATAGGCCATAACGCCTGATCAATGCCGCCTCTATCGTCACAACGCCTACTTCAAATTGACCAGCTGCTTGAGTGTCACAAGCAGTTTCTCGCTCGTGCCAAGGCAGATATCAAGAAGGAGATCACCGAGGGCCCGGCTTGCGACAGCTTCCTCACACGGATGTTATGCCAGCTAGAAGAGCACACAAAGTGGCTAGCACGTGAAAACAGCGATCTGCCACCTCGATGGGGTCGCATAACGGCGCGCCGTGAGCCTGTTGGCAACGCCGCTCAGGCCATTGTTATGCGCATCACCGGGCCAGGAGAGGACGACATGAATCTCATCACAGTGTATGGAGTTGACGCAGCGTCTACATTGGTAATTTTACCTTTTCTCCCCCCACAGCTGTGTCGGTTTTCGGATGTCGTATTGATCCCGCTATGTAGGAAATCAAAGTGCAAACCTACGACAGAATGGTAGGTCGGCAAACTTTCTTGGCTCGTAATCATCATTTAACACTAGAAAAAAACGACTGAATTGACGAAGCTCTTCGCTCCTCTCTTCCCCAGAGCCTTACACTTGCTCGGGCCGCCACCCAGGCATCAGGTCTGCTCCAGCTGCAACAGACATCCAATGGCTCGTACGCAAGAAAGCAAGAAGTCCTCTAGCTGTAATAGTCATTGACTTCCTCTATTCAGAACATCTGCCGATAAGGCCGCCAAGACGCATATTGCTCTATTGAATCAGTACAACGACGTCCGGGATGTCAGCCAACAGCTGATTGGCATCATCGCCGACAGCAGAGGCCTGCCCGTTCATTCACTCTACGAGGATGACGCCTTCGGTGTGGGTGTCGATGACTAAATGTGCAAACGTTGTCTCCTGCAACATATGCAGAACTTCACCGCAACGCAAGCTGCCATTCCATGTCTTCCCTTGTCGCACATTATTCTATATCTGCAAATATGTATCGCAGAGCACTTTGTGCCTGCCATTCCAATACGAACCTCTTTGCCAGCATTTATTTCCCATAATGTTTTGCATATTTTTTTTTACTCTGAATTTGCTTCAGTATAGATGGTGTCAAAAGCATAGCCCCCCATCCCTTTTGCCTTCCGTTGTCGCAATGAAGTATTGATTGCCCATTGTTGAACCTCCGCGCCGCCGATCTAGAGAATAAAACACAAGCGTGCAACAACGAGCGGTATGATGTAGTAATACTCCAAATGCTGCAGCGACGGACCCAACGACGGTCCCTGTCTCAAGCTTCCAGCCACAATGTTTTTTTGTTTTGGTGGCCCTCCGCCATCATGCCCGTACATCGACCCTTGCCTAGTAACCGAAAGCCTCCAGAGCCTTGGTCGTCTTCGTGTCGACCTTGGCGCTCTTCTTGGCCTCGGAGAGTTGCCGTGCGGCGACCTTCTTGCGCTCGTAGTAGGCGGCACCCTTCGCTTTCCTCCGCTCCTCGAGTCTGCAGTTAAACATCGTAAGTATTGGAAGACACTTTTTTCTGGCCAAGGATGGCACAGTCGTCTCGCCGTGGCACATAATAACATACCTGGCAACCACATCCTGGTACTTCCAGCCAACCTCGTGGCTCAACCGACCGACAGTGCAGTACTTTCGGCCAGGCTGCAGTCTCAGGACACGAAGGGCCTGGGGAACAACAACCTTCTTCTGCTTGTCGTACGGAGGAGGAACACCCTCGAAGACCTTGAGGCGCTCCAGGGCGGCGGCACCACGGGATGTCTTGTGCGGGATCATGCCACGGACAGCCTTGTAGAAGATGCGCGACGGTGCCCGAAAATGAAACGGGCCACCACGAGTCGGATTGTACCGCGTCATCTTGCGCAGGTAGGAGTGGTACTTGACTGCATAGGGAAAATGGATCATGTTAGCCATGCTGATGCAACGGGCTTTCCGAACAATTTCTTTGCCATAGGACCTAAGTATCCAATCGTGCACGGGGTGTGATGAACGTACGCTTGGCGCGGAAGAACTCTCCAGAGATGTTCAGGGCCTCGCAGCGGACAATGACAATCTTCTGTCCGTTGAGCAGCTGCTTGGCCACAATGCTGGCCAGACGGCCAAGAAGGTGGCCCTTGCCATCAATGACGACCTAATCATCACCATGCGGTTAGCGTTGATCCTCGACTCGCTGCAGAGAAAGAACTTCTCGCTCCCTCAGCTATTCCCTGAGCCCTCTCCGAGACGTCGGTTCTTGGCATTCACTCAAGCACCGGCTCGGGCTCATCCTTCGTTTTCTCGCCTTCCACAGGACAAAATCTGACAAGCGACAACTATGCGTGGTGATTGAGGCTATTGTGGCCTTCTTTGTCATGCCAGTTGTTACAGCTAACAGGGACCCGGTGTGCAGTGCAGAGAAAGAGCGAGGGTCATCGATTTGACAAAGCACCACTGGGGAGATTTAAGACTTACAACTGACTCGAAGCTCGACATGGTGTGCGAAATCTATCGTATCGTCCGCAGTCAAGCAGGCGTTGTGAAAGAAGCGGTGCTGGTTTGGAAAGCTCGATTCTTCTGCCCTCCGTTGGTGGATGTGGTCGCTGGCTGGAGGGGCGGGAGTTTGTGGTGTGGGATTTAAAGATCGCGAAAGCCTGAACAGAGGGAGGGAAAGAAAAAAAACCGAAACCAATAAAAAATTATCGGTCTTGCGCGCAGTGACTGGCCCTTGGTGTGGGTTTCGCCTGTCAAAGTGGACTAGGGCTGGTTAGGCTGGAGGAAAATGGAGCGGGCAATATACTGGCAGAGGTTCTTAGGGTTGGTAGGCCCTGTCATGTGACCTATATTTGATTGGTTATATTTTGCCATTGATTCCCGATAATCGAGGCAACCAAAGCATGAACCCCACCATGAGAGCCAACGAACTATCTTATCATAACGCAATACGCAGTACAACCGCCAGATCTCTACAAGTACAAGGCTGTCGCCTCTGCACGAAGACGTTAGTTCTGCACAGCTCAGTGCAGAGAAGATATTATGGAACGTGCGAGCAACCACTGTACCGTATAGTGTACAGTGTCTTGCACACGAATGCACGTGAACATGATCTAGCTATCTTACCCCTTTATATCAAGGTGATACTTGTTTTGTGATCCGAGCAACATGCAAACGGGAAAGGGACGAAACTAACTCTAGAATAAACGTATTTACCAAAAAAGGCCGCGATGAACTCAAGGCCCACAATAATTCATGTCGAAATTGACTGCGACATAGAAGTGTAAAACAGCGGCATACAACCTGCTATGAAGGGGTAGGCTGGTCTTTCCCATCGTCCTCGCAACAAAGGCTTGTACCAGCTTACAGGCTACTTATCCAGCTTCTTGTCCATTTCCCTGAGCATATCTTGTACCTGAGTGACAAGCTCCTTCCGCCTAGCCCGTACTGTGCTGTCACCACCTGTGTCTACCTCATCGAGTTTAAGGATCACCTGCTGCATAGTTGTTTCTGATATTTTGCGGTGCTCGTCTGCTTTTTTCTTAGGATCCGAGGGAGGCTGGGCAATGAACTTCAGGCATTGTGGCTGAAGCTTGGTCTCGAAGTGAAGTGCGATATTGTTTAACTTTTCCATTGGGCTACCAGGCGGCGCTGGCACCTTCGAAGCTCCTGAGGACCCGGAGACTTTATAAGCGTCAGATACGGCTGATGAAGCACGGCTTGCCGAGCCTTGCCTTGCGGGGTCTCGACCGCGCGGCACCTCTAGTCCTACAGAAGAGGCCGACGGAGTTGGCTGAACAGTGTTTCGCCCGGACTTTTGTTTGCTCTTTTTAGCCTTCGGTTTCTCGACCTTGTCCCGTCCAGTTCCGGAGTCGCTGGCGATCTCGGGACTCGAAACACCCCCGTTATCTCCCTGGGGGACGATCACCAATATTTCACTGTTGTTTTTAACTCCACTAAGGCACACTGGCTGGTCTTCGATTTTCAGCGGCTTCCCTTTGTAGAAGAGCTTCACCCGCTTGGCCTGCGAGTCGGACAATTTATAGAGTAGTTGAACTCGATCCAGTACGTCTATGGTGTACAGCTTTCCATCCCCGATTGAATAGGGGGGGAAGAATTCCTTGTTGACCTGCTTGTCGCGACGGAAAAGTAGCACATCGTCCTGGGGGATGTCATCGATGTCGTCATCTGGGGGACGAAAAGAGGAGCCACCGGACCGACTGCCGGTACCATAGTCGAAAGAAGGTCGCGAGTCGTAGTTGTCCTGCAGCTCGTCCGATGCTATATACTCGTAGTCGTCATCGGTTACGCTCGGCACGCCATCTTGACTGAGCGATGTAGTGTAGGGGGACAGCACAGGAGGCTTTCGACCAGATGGCCAGCCGAATCGCCTCATATCTTCGGTTTTCGGCTTGGCAGCCTTCCGCTTTTTCTGCTTTTTGCTAGGTTTAATTCCAGCCGCCGCACCTTTTTTGGCCGCAACAGTGCTGGCGGCACCGAGGACGAGCACGCCAACGAACGTACTGTACACAACAGTAGGCGAGAACCCAGTGGTCGATTGCAGGAAAGTGGTCGAGCTGGCAAGGGCAGAAGATACACTACTGACAGACGCGTCGAGGTATGTCTGCAGTGTAGGCGGTAGCTTTGGTAGCAGCGCTGACGAGATGTTGGCCAGGCTGGCAAAAGGGGCACCCAACGATGCCAGGGCAGATGGTCCGGACGCCACTTTGGCGGGTGCTTCGGTCCTGGGTCAGGACACGACACACAGCACCAGTGGGGGGGAGAGTGAAAGGAGTAGAGTGAGGTTGGATGATCCTAGCCTTTGCTTTGTCTGCAATCCTTTGAAATATACCGAGTACTTGGAGGGGTCGTTTGACTGGGCCGTTTTTCTGGTGGCTCCCGACCTATGTTTAGAAGCTTAGTCTCAAAGCTTAGTCTCTCACAGCGGAATATGGCTGGTTGTGTTGGCTGAGTTGGCGAATCGTAACGCGGCAAGTGATGTGGCAGCTGGGCTCATGCGTGACCTTTCAAGACGGGGCAGGGAGGGGCAGGTAGGCTGGAAGCCGAGTAGATGCTGTAAAAAAGTCGAGACAGCGCAGCTCTTACTATTTCCTGGGTAGCTGAAAGCTGTGCAGCTGACTGTTGATGGTGTATGTTACTCGTACGAGAGGACACTGGTCTATGTTGAGAAACGAAAGGCCAGAATGCGAAATTGCTATTTCCACACCAAGGGTGGATTTATTACTATATCAACTTATCGTCGCGGCTGGCCCTTATACCTGACCTTTGAGGCTGAAAACAGTATCCGTCCTCCTCTAATAGCACTCCTTTGCAAGAGATACTCGAGTGGGATTTTTGTCCCAAGTACGCAACAATTATCTCACATTGATTGTGATGAATGGTCTTCTTTGTAAGGAAAGCACAATGCAATTACGAAGGGCCTATAACAAAACTCCCAGATATGCATTAAACCATGATACGAGTACTGGTATGGAGTATATCATATCTTATCTATGCCTGACCTTTGTTCTATGTACAGACATATGTCTCCTACATATGTAATGTGTTTTGCGAACCTTTCGGATACACTTATGCAGTCTGGAGATACTCGTTATAATACGACGTCTGCATAATTCGTACTCGTATAGTAAGGACGAAAAACTAGCCCCTCTATGATCACATGACAATGCTCTCGCAAATTAAGTGGGTCTCAGCAATCGGGATTTGCTTTTTTGGATGTCTTTGATTCCAAAGTATTCGCCTCTACCGAAGAATAGTCCCCACCATTGGTTTACAAATCATTTGGCACGTAATGCTCTTTGTATATGCGACCTTGTCTTGATTCTCGCTATTGCCGCTCCAACCCACCTGATGCCGCACATGAATACAATTGCGGCACGGAGAACACTTTTGCTATTTAACAACAGCCCCTCTTGGATATCTGCTTCGTCTCGTTCGTTGCATCTGCCTTCTTCCAAACAGACTCAACGCACTCCTCAATACATGTCATTCCTGAGCCGTTTTTTTTCGACTACAACCAGCGCGCCCGCCATGGAAGCAGCTCAGAAGAAAGCACAACAGCTTATCGATGACAATGCTGTCGTCGTCTTCAGCAAGTCATACTGTCCGTACTGCCGCAACGCAAAGCGGACACTCGACAGTTTCGGTGCCAAATATGTTCCATATGAACTTGACGAGGAGTGTGAGCCGCTGATCCCTGTCCTCTTGCTTTCTTGCCTACCACTACACCTCCTCCAATGGTACTAACAACAACGACAGCCGACGGGAGCGCTATCCAGGATGCCCTGGAGCGGCTAACCGGCCAGCGTACTGTTCCCAACATTTTCATTTCTAAGGAACACATCGGCGGCAATTCGGATCTTGAGGCCCGGAAGAACAAGGATCTCGCCAAGCTCCTCAAGACTGCTGGCGCTGTTTAAGTCTATGTGCAACTCCATCGTTGTACATAATGCGTTCTATGCGGAGACAGACTGGACATCGACTCGAGCTTAAGATATCCATATTGTACTGATTGGGTGCTTTCTTTCCCGAGCTGCCCTGGTACAAAGCTATTTATATACAAAAAAAACTTTTTGATACAAGATGTAGCGCAACCACATTGCCATCACCAGAGCATGTTTATCGCTCATTTCGATCTTAAATGACTTGGGTTGCCACGGTTCCTATCGGGCGCTCAACAAATTCGATTATTCCGTCGACAATGCTCCGTCGTGCCGGCTCACTTGCCACCTTGCTGCCGCCTAGATAGTTTAGCCACAGAGCCCGTGAAAGCCGTTCGTCATCCACCGACCCGAGGTACTGGCGGCCAAAAGACCGACCGTCGTCGTAGATAATACTCAAGCGGCCGCCGCCTCCACGAAGCAAAAGCAATTCTTTGCGCTTAAGCACCTTCCCTCGGTTGAAAAGCTGGCGAAATTGGCGAACAGATTCCCCGAACTCTGGAGTATTAATTGGCGTCTCAGGCTTCTCTTGGTCGAGGATCCGAGGCGCTCTCGCCTGGATAGCTCTAACGAGGCCGTCGCGAAGATGGGGAAAGTCGGTATCACGAACCGGCACAACACGGAACAGGGAACGCATAGGAGTGCCGTTTTGTAGGAGTGTGTTCCATATCTCCTCACCTTGCTCAGGGTGAAGAAGAGCTGCACGTAGTTCATCTTTTTCGCCGGGTACGAGCGCGGTGGCGATAGGATCGACTCTCTTGACAAGCCGGTTCTGGAGAGCGGCAATATCTGCCGTGGCAACGTAGTAACCTACGACATAGACCCGGATGCTCAGGAAGCTCACAGTCCGTACACCAAGACCGACGAGTGTATATTCCGTTGTAGGTCCGGACTGGGCGACTGGCTGCGGCGACGCAGCAGCAGATGGGATGCTGGCATCCTCAAACACCGGGATATGAAGAGTTCGGGGAAATTCAGTCACAGTGCTATCTCCTGTTGGAACGATTTCGTTTCCGTCCTTGTCGTGGACGATGACCTTTCTTGATGATAGAGAAGGGCTGCCGGTAGTTGATGGGACTGGCCCGGCGTCTAGTTTTGTCGCATTATCCTCCAATGCTTTTTTCAGCTGCAAGGCGGTGTATATTGTTGCAATGATGCCAGCGACCGACCCGGCGGCCAGAAATATAAGCCGTGTGCGGTCATAGTCTTGACGCTCGCGAGACAAACGTTCAACGTTCAGGGTGTCGAAGGAAGCACGGCTGCCATCAGCTCGTGAGCGCAGGCGACTGGCAGATAAAATTGTGCGGCATTGCAGCGGAGTGAACAGGCGGGTGCACTTAGGCAATACCAACGGGCTGCAGCGTCCCGCTCGAATAGCCAGCCTTTGAATCATTTTCTGGTTGCGTTTCTCTCCCCTTTTCTTGTGTGGACAGACTGGAGAGCGTGCTGTACGAGTCGAAGCAAGATTGCCGTGGGCTGACAGGGTGGAGAAAATAGCGGGCACAGTCACTGTATTATGAAGTAAGACGTCAAAAGACGTCATTATGCATATATGCAGACTTTCCAACTGTCATGCAAGTATCGAGATATATTGATGCTGACTGCCAGCGTGGTATTACACGCCTCGCAAACCTGTGTTAGCTTGTTGAAAGTGATCTGTAATAAGCTGACGACGCTCCAGGATTTACAATGAGTGTACTAGTACTCTGTAGTAGTTGATGGTACATATGTGCGGCTGCTGGCGATTGCTGGTCACATGTTAGCTATCTCGTGTATACATCTCCATGCATGCTGTTCCTTCTGCACCTCCTGCAAGCGCTCTAGAATCGGGTTTCATCGGCAAAATGCGCCACGCCGAGATTGCTCTTCAGTATTCCCTCTTCAGCGTGAACCGCGGATCTTCCAAGACAGGAACGACCGAAGAGTACGCAAAGGGTACCCACAGTTTTGTGCTAAAAGGTTGCTGGAGCAAATGAAACACTGCCGTCACCATGCATACAAGGCATCGTAGAAAATCAAATACACGTCTCGTCCGGAATATGTCATGTCATCCGCACAGGAAGACATCTAAGATACTTCAAAACAGTGTAAGAAGCCGTGCTACGATTGTGCAAGCAGATGATTTCCCCAGTCAGGGACTAAAACGTTTTGTTGATTGGGTCTCTGGTGAGACGTGAAGGCGCTATTAAGCGCCGAACATCTGCTGACCAATTGGCATCCTGTGCCAACCTGCTGGCCACATCACCCATCACCACTTAGTTTTGCCTAAGCCGGGGGACTCGCAAAGCTGAGGCGCACATTAGTGTTCCTACTACATATGTAGGCGGAATGCGCAACAACCCAGCTGCACCCTTCTCTTTTGGAATGTGGATTGGTGAATGTTTTTCAAGCGTAAAAATATGTCTCTGTATTTTATGGCTGTCCGTTGCTAGGGTAAGGCCCCTGCCGGCTACTACATGGGCAAACTGCAGCCCCCGAATCCCCTGACGAGGCTGGAGCGATCCACCTGTCTCGCCCAGTGTTTCGTAGTGCACCTCCAACTTTGGTCACCCATAACAGCTCTTGGTGCACGCCGACTGCCCTAACGGCGTAGCCGCCCCTCTCTAACACTGCTGATCAGATGGGCCGGTTGCATTCTGGGCAGTGCTGTAATCGCCGAAACTAGCCTGAACTAGCCCAAAACAGTGTGCATGGTGAACTGGGCTGAAGTTTGCCTTCCTGCCCAGTATATTTCCTCCTTCTAGCATCGCTTCTAAAACCTTCATTTAACCTACTGCTCATCTTTCATCAGTCTCCCTCCAGCAGCAGCGTTGTGTCTTTTTTCGCGCCCATCTCGCGGCGGTCTTTTTTTAAGAGATAGTGATTCTCGTTTTGAACCAACACCTGCTGTTCGCAGTCTTTTCACCAGTCTATCGTCTCGTTTTTGTCTCGCCCTTGTTCAGCAAAACGCCCCTCCCAGTGTTTGGGCCATCACGATATTTGCCTGCCGCCCTAGCTTACGACCTCCGGCAAACTCGCCCATACCCTGCTTCCAACAACGTAGTGACGGCTCCGGCATATATAAAGGGGTGAAATCAGAGAAAAAACGGAAGAGGGAAGAAAGCGAAAGCGGAAAGGATAACAAAGAAACGCGGCCTGATTGATCACAGTACTGCTTACCCGGCCGCGATTACCTTTCTCGACACCGAAAGTAGAAGGTCTGGAAGCAATCAAGGGATATTTGATAAAGGTCGAAGACAGGCACAACAGCACCGCCTCTGTTGCCACAGCCAGGTATAAAATGGCGTCGTCGCATCCCGTCAGCCTCCCTTCAAGTGGCCGACCCCAACGGAGACAGCAAGCACCGTCACTTGACATCATGACGGCCCAAGGCACACCTTCTGCTCTGCGGACAGAGGATACCGACCTGTCTACCACAGCAGCTATGCAGGAGTCCAGATCTTCCTCGTCGACGAACTCACCGGCCCCCAACGATAACGAAGAGTCTGACTTCTTTCTCGTCGCAAATGACTCCCAATCGTCACTAGGCGTCCCAAATATTCAAGACATGCAGGTCAATGACGACGATAATGTTGGTGCTGAAGCCGGCATTCACGATGACATCGACCCATGCATCCCTCCGGTCAACCGACTACCCAACGAGATACTCATTTCGGTGTTTGCGAGACTGAGTTCCCCGGCAGACCAGCTTCACTGCATGCTTACCTGCAAGCGCTGGGCCCGCAACGCTGTCGATCTGTTGTGGCACCGCCCTGCCTGCACCAACTGGACACGGCACGAGTCTATCTGCCAGACCCTGGTCATTTCGGCTCCTTATTTCTCCTATAAGGACTTCATTAAGCGGCTGAACCTAGCATCTATAGCCGATCAGGTCAACGATGGCAGCGTCACGCCCTTGGCCATGTGCAATCGCTTGGAGCGTCTGACCTTGACCAACTGCAAGAGGTTGACTGACACTGGCCTGATCGCCCTTGTCAAAAATAGCAACCATCTTCTTGCTCTCGACATGTCCGGTGACGACCAGATCACCGAGGCCACTATCGTCACTATCGCTAAGCACTGCAAAAGATTGCAAGGCCTGAACGTGTCTGGCTGTACTAGAATTTCTAACGAGGGCATGATCCGACTGGCCGAGAGCTGCAAGTATATTAAACGTGTGCGTAATAGCCTTGTCTTTTTGCGCCTACCCTCTCTCCCCGAATCGGCCATTATACTGGCAGCGCTCCTACTTTCCGGCTGTTTCGTATCTCTTACTGACTCCACATAGATCAAATTGAACGATTGCGGCCAGCTGACTGACGATGCTGTGCTCGCCTTTGCCCGGCATTGTCCGAACATACTCGAGATCGACCTACATCAATGTAGGCGAGTTACAAACCAATCTGTGACGGAGCTTTTGGCGAAAGGCCAGGCTCTGCGGGAGCTACGTCTCGCAAATTGTGAACTTATTGATGATGCCGCATTTCTCTCTCTTCCTCCTGAGCGAGTATTTGAGCACCTGCGCATTCTCGACCTCACGTCGTGTGCTCGCCTGACCGATCGTGCCGTTCAAAAAATCATTGATGTCGCACCTCGTCTGCGTAATCTTGTTCTTGCGAAATGCAGAAATATCACTGATGCTGCTGTACATTCTATCGCTCGCCTTGGCAAGAACCTGCACTACGTCCACCTAGGTCATTGTGGCCATATTACCGATGAAGCCGTTAAGAAACTCGTCCAGAGCTGCAACCGCATTCGGTATATCGATCTCGGATGCTGTACTCACCTGACAGATGATTCCGTCACCCGCCTCGCCACTCTTCCGAAACTAAAGAGGATTGGCCTCGTGAAGTGCAGTAACATCACCGACGAAAGCGTCTATGCTCTGGCTAAGGCGAACCAGAGAAGCAGGCCTCGGAGGGATGCTGATGGAAATATCATGGAGAACCGGTATCACAGCTATAGCAGCTTGGAGCGTGTCCATCTCAGCTACTGCATGAATCTTGGCATCCGGGTCAGTCTAAAGAAACATTCTGAATCTCTATACCATCTTGCATACTGACAGAGCAACTTCACCATAGAGCATCATCCGTCTGCTTGATTCATGCCCTCGACTCACTCATTTGAGTCTTACTGGTGTTCCGGCATTTCTCAGAGATGACCTGAGTCAGTTTTGTCGTAGTCCGCCGCTAGGTACGCCTTTTTTCCATATAGAGAATAATCACATGCTTGAAAGAGATTTAGCTGACAGGTTGCATAGAATTCACACTTCACCAACGTGATGTGTTCTGCGTCTTCTCTGGAGACGGCGTCACCGGCTTGCGTGAGCATCTCAACAGAGATCCGCAATACGCTAGCTACAGGGACCGTGCAACTATAACCACCGTCTCGATGAATCGTCGTCCACCACCTTCGACAGGCATCGAGACGATAGATGACACGGCCCCTCAGCAGCAACCCACTTTTGGCACACCGGAGCCATATATTGCTGATGACGATGATGACGGTATGGAGGATGTCAGCGAGATGGCAGTCGATCCGGAGTTGCCTAACCAGGGCTCTCTCATTGCGAATGGCGCCCACTCATTGCCCTACCCGATTCCAATTCCAGGACTGCCAACCATAGCAACCTCTACATTGGTACCAACAGCGCCACCTTTCACTCCAGCTGGGTTCCTCCACTCTTCCCGATTTCCATCGATTCCGTTGGCCACTTTCCCGCCGATGGCGTCGATTGAGAACGCCGATACTGTCGCCGGTCCGGCTCATCAAACCGCAGAGGAAATGATACAAGCCCCTGCAAGCACTGCAACGATTGGCATGCCATTCTATGACGGTGAAGCACAACAAGGACCGAGTACAGCCACAGGCTTAGTTCAAGCTCAACATATTGATGCCGGCGGTGCCACAGTTTCTAGTCTGAATGTGGCACAAGGGGCTAGCAGGGCGCCACTAAGTATGGGAGGCATTGCTGGGCTAAGTGCCACCACGAACAACGGGCCCTCAAATTTGGCGCCGCCGGCCCTAGCATACGATACGAATACTTCGAATGATGACGCCAGCAGTCAAAGCAGTAGCCAAGGTGACTCTTGAAGCTGATGGCTCCAATGCGGACTGCCTCTTAGGAGTACGGAGACTCTCAACTAGATATGATTTTAATCATTTCGACCTGGTTAACATATCATTTGCGTTCGGTAAGGCCGTGCTAGCAATTGCGTACGGATACTTTGATCAACGGAGAAACATACTCCTGCACACATGCTTCTGGGGAGTCAGAGGCCAAGAAGGGTTATTAGAAGGCGACAGCCACCTGCATTTTGCTTTGGTGTTGTTTGCACCTCTTTCTATATTGTATTACTGGAGTCCCATTATTAGCATGCAGCTGCGTTTTTGTTTTAGTACGGGAGGCGGGCTTTGGCTTGGCAATGATTGGCATAGGCTTTACAATCGGATACAATGAAGAGATTGAGAGGAGTGAATGGCAAGATTGTTATGTGACGACATTGCGTGTGCAAACTAATGGCACTGGTGTTGTCTGGTATCCCTGTGCAAGTATGTGTCGGTGCTCGTTTGTTGGTATTATCATGCAATTTTTCGCCACATCCTTGATTGCTTCCTTATTACATGTAGCGGACGACCATTTTTGTAACAATCACATCTCTTGTAGTATAGTGGTCAGTATACGGGCTTGTCACGCCCGGGACCCGGGTTCAATTCCCGGCGAGAGAGATAACAGCTTTCTTTTTCTTCACATTTTTGTTATCCCGTCGTAATTTTGCAGTTACCACCATATACTCCCACATATGTAATACCTCTCTTCCCCTGAGGTATTAGCGATGAAAGACAGAGTGCAGTGTATCTTTTTTTTAAAGATGTAGAGTATTAGGTAAATCTGTACTTTTGCAATTGATTTGCCTGTAGTTGCGTATGTCGTATCGCTTCGCCTGCGGTATTAGTCACGTGATACATTTTGCAAGTCTGGTGGTCTCCACAATTTGATCTTGCCCTGGAAAATTCCCCACCAAAGTTTAGTAAAGTCTGCCCTTTGGGAGAAAAAAAAAAGATTTGCATACACCAACTTCATAGTTAACATATCAACTTACCGTCATCACTTTGCTGAATCGCTGAGCGTTCGAGTCGTGACGGAAATTTCCACCAGTTACCTATTCTTCTTAAGAATCTACTTTCCTCAAGCAAAATGTCTTACCAGAAGGGCGAGAAGGATTTCGCTGAGCAGCCGGTTCGTTGACTGTTCCCTAGGACCACCGGTTTGGTCCAATTGCTTCTGCAGGAAGATGCGCCGTCTAACAATCATGACAGAAGGCTCACCGTATCCGCATCACTCTGACCAGCCGCAAGGTTGAGTCTCTGGAGCGTGTCTGCTCCGAGCTGATCGAGCGTGCCCGCTCTAAGGATCTCACCGTCAAGGGCCCCGTTCGCCTGCCCACCAAGAACTTGAAGATCACGACCCGCAAGACTCCTTGCGGTGAGGGCAGCAAGACCTGGGACATGTACGAGCTGCGCATCCACAAGCGCCTGATTGACCTGCACGCCCCGACCGAGGTTGTCAAGTCGGTGATTGTCAACAGTAAGGAATAATAATTTATGATTCAATGCTCTCGCAACGCTTCCGTACTGACTCAGATTAATAGTCGAGGCCGGCGTCGAGGTTGAGGTTACGATTGCCGCTTAAAGGGCCACGTCCTAGGCACACTTCAGCCATGGTTTTGCGACAACTCTGTCTGAGAAGGACGAGTTTGTTTTCATGATCGGAGGGAGGGTGGGACCTATGCGTCGCCCCCTGGCTGCGAGACTCCCAGGGCAAGATGACGCCTTAAGCGCAGTTAAATAGAAAAAAGAAATGATCTAAAAGATTTTATGCTGGTGTGCTCGCTGCGCAGAAAAAGTCGCATGGGAGATGTGTGGATGGCTTCAGCCTTTGGGGGAGGGGGAGGAGAAAGTACGTCATACGGCGTCGCAACGCGATCAGATGGAGTATGACGTCGGAGCAAGATAGCCTATTAAAGCGCAAATCTGGAAGTGATAGCAGCATGGTCGCGCCACGTTGCTTGAATCTCACACGCATATGGCTGGGTTTTAGTGCTAGTTTCGGCACGTATAATATTGGCCTCTGTCCATTTCCTCTTGCTCGGCTCATGCTGCAGAGCTATTCTGTAAAACCCATCACCCCTTCTCTCCTTGTTCCGACTGTTGATACTATGGCCTCACAGTCGAGCCCGTATGGGGCCAAAGAGGGCGTTCCGCCTGATTATGCCGAAGCTTCCGGTCCGAGCCCGGCACTACCGCCGAGACCCCAACAGCAGCCCGCCTTCCCGCCGCCGCCTTCGGCACCTGTCCAGTCGGGCAGCCGATTTGGCAACAACACGTCCAATCACACTGTCGCATCGTCCAAGCCGAGTATGCGCGATCGCCTGTACCAGTGGAGCGTGAAGGCTGGCGTACCCGTCAACCGGCTTACCCACAAGCTGGGCTCGGAGGCCTTCTGGCCCTCGTCCCTCGATCAAGAGAGCGACAAGGCGGCCCGCATCCTCAAGTCGTTTTGTCGTGCGTTGTTATACCCCACCCCGGGCGAAGTCGATCTGCTGTGCAGGAGTGGACTGCGCAAGCTGACATGGTCCTGCAGATGACGGCTTCTACACAGACAGACCCGAGGATAGCGCTGCGCCTGGTCCCAAGGGCAAGCCAGCTAAGACGCTGGTCAAGATTCCGCCCGAGGTCATCCGATCTGCCGCAGGCCTAGCTGTCTTCACCACCTTTCGCACCGGCCTGCACGTGTCTGGCGCCGGCGGCTCCGGGATCGTTGTTGCCCGCCTGCCGGATGGCGGCTGGTCTCCTCCGTCGGGTTTTCTTGTCCACACACTTGGCGCCGGCTTCATGATCGGCCTCGACATATATGACTGCGTCTGCGTGCTGCGGACCCCGGCTGCGGTGCAGGCGTTCACGCGTCCGCGCGTGTCGCTCGGCGGCGAGGCCGGCCTCGTTGCCGGGCCTGTTGGAGCCGGTGGCTCTGTGGAGGCGGCGCTGGCAAAGGCCGGCAGCTCGCCCGTGTTCAGCTACATGAAGAGCCGCGGGCTCTACGCCGGCATCCAGGCCGACGGCACAATCATCCTCAGCCGCTCCGACGCCAATGCCGAGTTTTACGGCCAGCGCGGCATCACGGTGGACCAGATCTTGGCTGGCCATGTGCCGCTCCCGCAGCCGTCAGCTGCCCCTGTTGGCAGCAGCAGCTCCGGTGTATCTGGAGCTCTCCCCCTATGGCCAGTCGCCACCCGCCAGCTCATGGAAGTGCTCAAGGCCGCGGAGGGCCGAGCGGACGTCGACCACGGCGTGCTGCGCGAGGTCAGCACCGGTCCCACGCCCGGTGACCTCGGCTTGGCCGACTCGGAGCACGAGGTGCAGCTTCTAGCAGGTGGCGGGACCATGTACGACAAGGCTTGAGGCTAGGAGACTTGAGTGCGCCTGCATGGCGGGATACGATGATTAAATTCCCATGGACGAGAATGTGGGGTCTTTTTTAGGAGGCACTCCTAGAACATGATTAAGAGTACTGCATACCGACAGACCTATTGTGGCGCACGGTAATTGACATTGGAGCCAGATAGAAATCGCTATTGGTACAGTGCTCTACAAATACAGGCCCTCCGGCTCGCCCTCCTGCTTCGTGCGAAGCACACGCTCCCGAGCAGCCCGGAAATCTGCCATCTGCACGCGCATTCTCCGCTCCCGCAAGGCCATGAGTCCGGCCTCGGAACAGATTGCCTTGATGTCGGCGCCAGACAGGTCGTCCTTCTGCGCGATGAACTCCTCCAGGTCCACGTCCTCGTTCAAAGACATCTTGGACGTGTGCAGCGTGAAAATCTTGCGCTTTGTGTTCTGATCTGGGTTCTCGAAGAGAATCTTTCGGTCGATTCGGCCCGGCCGGATCAAGGCCGGATCTAGCGATTCGATCTTGTTCGTGGCCATAATGACCTTCACGTCGCCGCGGTCGTCAAACCCGTCCAGCTGGTTCAGGAGCTCCAGCATCGTCCGCTGCACCTCACGCTCGCCCCCGGATGTCGAGTCGTACCGCTTCGTACCAATGGCGTCGATCTCGTCAATAAACACAATGGAGGGCGCGTTTTCCGCAGCGACCTGTGCCTTCGTGTTAGCGAATCTTGAGCTACAGAAGGGCGGCACGATGCCGGCTGAGACCGTGTGCAGCTCACCTGGAACAGCTGTCGGACAAGACGTGGGCCATCGCCTAGATACTTCTGGATCAGCTCGCTACCCACAATGCGCAGGAACGTAGCCGATGTCTGGTTGGCAACAGCTTTGGCCAGCAGGGTTTTGCCCGTGCCGGGTGCGCCGTAGAGAATGACGCCCTTGGGAGGCTTGATGCCCATCTCCTCGTACAGCTCTGGGTGCAGCAGAGGCAGCTCCACGGATTCGCGAACTTCCTGTATCTGTTGTTCAAGACCTCCAATGTCCGCGTACGACTCTATGGGCGCCTTGTCCAGCTTCATCACGCTGACCGAGGGGTCCGTGTCGTCCGTGAGGACACCCACGATGCTGACGCTCTTGTGGTGCAGCAGCACGCTGGCCCCAGGCTCCAGCAGGTCTTTGTCGACGAAGCTCATGATGCTGACATAATACTCTGGCCCGGTCGTGCTGGACACGATGGCGTGGTCGTCGTCGATCATCTCCTCGAGCGTGCCGACACTCATCGGGCTGCCACGCATGTCGTCGACACGGCCGCGCTCATCGGCCAGACGATCGCTGCCGGCATCGAGATCCGAGGTCGGTGCGTTGTTGTCTTTAGCCGCCTTGGCCTTCCGCAAGCGCTCCTGGTTCTCGACGTATTCTTCCTCGAGCAACAGGTGGTCATGGATCCGTTGCATGCGGAGCAGCCGAAGCTTGCATCTGCTCGTCGGGAAGACTGCGGGAAGCTTGGCCGCCGCGCTGGTGCCGCCCGCCTTTCTCTTCTTACGCCCAACACGGGTTGTCGGCCGCGGCGGAGGCTCGTACTTTGGCTTGTCCTTCTGCTCATGGCACAGCTAGTCAGCAGTGCCCTCGGGAGGACCACCATCTCACAGATCCTCGCCGACGCCGAGCTGAGCATACCTTCTTATCCTTTTCATCCCTGCCGTCTCCGGGACCTCCACCTCCCATTCCGGATTGGTTTTGACCCTGTTGACAGTGATCGTTAGATAAACAGTTGCAGACATTCGCTTTGCATATAAACAATTAAATCGAGAGGTTAGCCGTACCATTGTATGGCTAGCTTCGATGAGCCAGTACGCTGCGAGACGTGAGAATCAAATATCGGTGAAGCAATTTGGTTGATGATCCGAAGCACACCAGAGGGCCGAAATTACAGTAACAGAAGAGCTGGTCCTCACTCTGGGCCTAACTCCAGGCGCCAGAGGAAACGCGACAGCAAGGCCTGCCTACGGGAGCCTATAACGTAATCAGATCACGTGAACATGCAATCGTCTATCGGCCGCTCAGTAATAGCGGGTAGTACTATTATTGACCAGCTTCTGGGACTAAACGAGAAGGCGGGGCCGGGAGGGCAGCGCCCATCCATCGCCTGTTGTAAAAGAGAAAAGGTGCTTTCTCCCACAACAGTTGCCGCCTTAGTGATTATCTTACCATCCAAGCACAACACACACTACAGAAACAGTCCTATATCATATCCTTACTCCTAGCGATTCTCTGCGTCTGGGATCCTCTCGTCTCGTCTCCCGAACTCCCGAGTACTTCCCGAAATCTTTGCCCCTCACTTATCGTCCTTGGTCAAGGCTGGCCGATTGCCAGATTGACGAACAGGTCGACCAGCTGCGGCAGCCCGATCGTGCACTTGACACTTCCCTTCCGGATTTCTGATCTTTTTCCTCTCTGGCCAGGCTGTTTCATCCAGAAAGACACGCGTGGCGAGACCCGACCGCTCGACCAGACAAGCATCGACGGCCATGCCATATGTGGACAGAGTTTCCCAATCGTGACGTTTCCTGGCTTGCTACGACACCCTATACACAATCCACTTCGCTAGAAGCTGAACCGCAATCTATATTATACCCATATTTCTTGTCAGACTAGGCTTGGACCGCACCAGCCCATCCGTAACTACCAAGAGCAGAGCTAAGACCTGGACCTGTTTCCTTCCACGCACCACACCGTCAATTACTGCCACGCAACGAGAGCTCCTCACCCCACAGCTTTTTCGAGGCGAATTCTCACGATGACTTCTACTAGAGAACGCCGTATTGCGAAAGAGCTACATGATATAAATCAAGACAAGGACAAGTCTGGCGTGTTCGCTGCTCCAGTCGATGCCAGCAACTTGACCCATCTCAAGGGCACCTTTCCCGCACCACCTGACACGCCTTATGCTGGTGGCACATACACCGTCGACATTCAGATACCTGACATGTATCCGTTCAAATCGCCCATTATCAAATTTGACACCCGGATATGGCACCCTAACATCAGCAGCCAAACTGTTAGAATGAGACTACCTTCCGTCTTGTTTTCCAGCGGCCTTGACCAACTGCGAAGCATAGTGAGCTGACTCAGTCTTGTTATAGGGAGCTATCTGCCTTGATACACTTGGCACTGGCTGGTCTCCTGTGGGCACAATCAAAATGGCGCTCATGTCCCTCCGAATGCTTCTCGAGTCGCCGAACCCGAAAGACCCCCAAGATGCCGAGGTCGCCAAGATGTTGATGGATGACCCTGAATATTTCAACGTCGTTGCTCATGACTGGGCTGTCCGTTACGCAGGTGCTCCACGGCGACAAGGACCACCAGGACAGTTCGTCCGTAAGAAGGTAGAGAGGCGACCGGACGACCCGGCTAGGTACGTCGATCTTTCAACTCCCCGACAACACTGACGGTGTTCTGGCGTTCGCTCTCCTCCCAAACGTCTTGCTTACTATCATCCTCTTCTAGGTACCACGGCTACAACAGAGATCTGATCAACCGGTTCGTCAGCATGGGATTCGAGCTTGATGCCGTGGTAGAAGCCTTTACCTTCGTCGGCATCGATCGAAACGGGGGGGAAGACTACGAGCTCGAGGAAGCTTACATGGGCGATATCACCGCCCGGTTGCTTGGCGAGCAGTAACGGCGTTTATATTGGGGGCCAGCAGGTGCTGCCTTTCCACTTATCACTTCGGTCTTTGCACTTCGTTGCAGATGTCTCACAGGCTGCTAAGCCTATTTTACGTGTGTTGGGTCTGGCCCCGGCGTCTTTTTTTGCTTGCTTTGCTTGTCTTCAACTCCCGGTCGCCATCTATCCTTGTTCCTTCCCTGGTTTTGTTTTCTATTTGTAGTCTGATTCGGGTTTGGAGCATGAGCTGTGATTCACCCAGCCTGGCGTATTTTTTTTGCGAGGATACACATTTCATGATGAGGCAAGAGCAAGGGTTTCTGCATTTACACGATCCCAGGCTTAGATATTCGAAATTGGCAATTTTGCTACAGAGGCGGTGAAGAATGAAATTAACAAATGACTTTTTAGCTAGAGAAGTTGACATTTGCAGTGATCACTATGAGGAAGCCTGACAAGAGGACTTCTTTACGCCCGGTACTAAGCAACGCTCACATTATAAACGGCTTCATCTAGCACCAAACTGCCGTAGGCCATACAGACTGATGAAGGAAGGAGAAGAACGTATGAGAAAAAGAAAACGTAGAATGAAACGGCCAATGAGGCTTCCTCGCGTACAATCCACCACAAACCCACCCATCTAGTTCTAAATAGATGAAGAAAAGCCAGGTGCAGTCATCATGCAGTCAACCTACTTTTCTAAAGCTCATATACAGCGTTTCACAAATGCATCCGGCTATCAACGGTCCCTCGCTTGATATAACCTCTTCAGGATAATTAACGGCCGCTGACCATCAGTGAAGATGCGCTTGTTTGAGGAGATGCTCGCGACCCAACTGGGAGAGTTTTGCTCCAGTGTCTTCTCCTTTTCGGCGTTCTAAAACGACAGGGACCATCCACATTAAGGGGTCCTGAGTGTTTACAGCAAGTCGCGGCGGACAAACTCGTCGCGCAGAGCCTTGCCCAGACCGGCCGGAGACGGCTCGACGACGACGCCTGCCGCCTCCAGTGCCTTGATTTTGGAGTCAGCACCGCCCTTGCCGCCCGAGACGATAGCACCGGCGTGACCCATGCGGCGACCAGGCGGCGCAGAGATGCCGGCGATGAAGGACACAACCGGCTTGCCACCGTTGACTGTGTTGTTGGCGCGCAGGAACTCAGCGGCATCCTCCTCAGCCGAACCGCCAATCTCGCCAATCATGATGATGCCCTCGGTCTCCTCGTCTGCTAGAAATACCTGCAGGCAGTCGATGAAGTTGGTGCCGCTGAACGGGTCGCCACCGATACCAACGACGAGGGACTGGCCAAGGCCTGCCTGCGTGGTCTGGTTGACGGCCTCATAGGTGAGGGTGCCGGAGCGGCTGACAATTCCGATGCGGCCGCGCTTGTGAATGAAGCCAGGCATGATGCCGATCTTGCACTGGCCGGGGGCAATGATACCGGGGCAGTTGGGACCGACGAGACGGGTCTTGGACTGGGTTTTCAGGACATTGGTAATGCGGAGCATGTCTGGAGAGAGCGTGTAAGCGAGCATTCGCAGCCTTGTCAGCTAGTACAAGTAAACAGAAGATGCTTACCATGCTGCGGAATACCCTCTGTGATGCAGACAACGAGAGGGATCTCGGCCTCAATGGCCTCTTCGATACCACGTGCTGCCACGGGCGGGCTTTGGAAAAAATTAGCTGGCTGTTGTGTTGTCTTCAAAAGCTATCCTCGGCAGCATAGATTCCGACCTGTGGAGCTGCGGCTACTTACGGAACGAAGATGGCCGTGGCCGTGGCACCTGTCTCCTTGACGGCTTCCGAGACGGTGGAGAAAACGGGGAGGCCTAGATGTGTGGTGCCGGCCTTCTTGGGGTTTGTTCCGCCGACAACCTTGGTACCTGTAGTAACCAACATTGTGAATGAGCATGCTGTTCGGACGTGGAAGATAGGAGGCAGAAAGTATCAAGGGTCGAGGATAAAGGATAGAGAGCTTTGTTACCGTAGTCAAGAGCCTGCTGGGCATGGAAACTATCAAAGGCCAGAGTTAACAAACAGAAGGAGCTCTTCTCGCTCATGAACTCAGTGTACTCACGTTCCCTGCTTTCCGGTAAAGCCCTGGAAGATAACCTTGGTGTCCGAGTTGATACGCAGGTTGCTGATGGTGGCTGCGTACGGGCTGGCCGCCGAGCTATAAGTGCGGGAAGAAACCTGTCGCAGCAGCGACGGCCGTGCACACCGCGAAAATGCCAGCATTTTTTTGTTGAAAGGCCTCTTATTTTTCTTTCTCTGGTCGACGTGAGGGGAGGTGTCAAGGAAAAGTTGGGGAGGAGATAAAAGAACAGAATGCGCAAAGGTGTTGTGATCTTGGGGATTTGGACTAGAAAGAGGGGATGCGGTAAAAAAAGACAGCTGTGGCCGATAATAACGGGGTAATGCGATAAAAACGAAACTCGCATGCTGCAGGCAGCTCTTGTGGGCGGCCCGGATGGCTTTCTAGCGCTGCTTCTGTTGAGCTGGGGCGGCCCCAAATGCAAAGCCGGCAAGCCCTGGGCGAAATGTCGGTAAAGCGAACGGAAAAGCACGGGTCCCGATCCGCGATTACCATCGGTGCCGCGGCATGACTTTCTGCCGCTGGCACCAGTCGCGCGCCACAAATGCAAAGCCACCTCCCCAGCCTATTTTTATATTTAGTGGCTCTCATTGGTGGTGGGGCGAACAACTAGACATGATATCAACCAAAAAAAAAACCGTAGCGGCAGTCCCACCAAGAAATTAATTTATCTCGACGACGAGCATTCTACTTGAACGTGCTCTGCGTACATCACCACTCTATTGCCGCCATGGCGACCACCACAGTTACCGCCACTGTGTCCAAGTGGAGCAAGGAAGCTCTGCCACCCGAAAATGAGCGTTTCCTTCGATGCTGTGCTGATATCGCACATGCGCTCATCGAGGACTTCGAAGAGGCTGCCAAGGACCCGAAACGGTCCCAGCGAGACATCAACTTGAACAGCCTCCGATCCAAATATGCCCGGAAGCACAAAGTGAATGGCGTGCCGCCATTGACTGCGATCATTGCTGCTGTTCCCGAACACTACAAAAAATACATCCTACCGAAGCTGGTGGCAAAGCCGATCCGTGAGTAGCAGAAAACGCTCTTAGAGGCACAGGACCCGGACCAGGACGCCGTACTAAGCTGTTGTACTGAACATTGTATGCAGGAACCTCGTCTGGCATTGCGGTTGTTGCCGTCATGTGCAAGCCGCACCGGTGCCCACATATCGCCTACACGGGCAACATTTGCGTGTACTGCCCAGGCGGGCCAGACTCAGACTTTGAGTACAGCACACAATCGTATACGGGCTACGAGCCAACGTCTATGCGAGCCATCAGGGCGCGCTACGATCCGTTCGAACAGGCTCGGGGGCGAGTTGACCAACTCAAGGCCCTCGGCCATTCGGTTGACAAGGTTGAGTATATCATCATGGGCGGGACTTTCATGTCTCTGTCCGAGTCCTACCGCGAGGGCTTTATCGCCCAGCTCCACAATGCGCTGAGCGGATACCAGACGTCCAACGTGGATGAAGCCGTGTCAGCGGGCGAGATGAGCAACACGAAGTGTGTCGGCATCACCATCGAGACACGGCCCGACTATTGCCTTCAGCCGCACTTGTCGAGCATGCTCCGGTATGGCTGCACGCGCCTGGAGATAGGCGTGCAGTCGCTGTACGAAGACGTTGCACGTGACACCAACCGGGGCCACACGGTGGCAGCGGTAGCAGAGACATTCTGCTTGGCCAAGGATGCTGGGTACAAGGTGGTGAGCCACATGATGCCGGACTTGCCCAACGTCGGCATGGAGCGCGACCTCGACCAGTTCCGGGAGTACTTTGAGAACCCGGCGTTTCGGACGGATGGGCTTAAGATATATCCGACGCTGGTCATTCGTGGCACAGGCCTATACGAGCTCTGGCGGACCGGACGGTACCAGAACTACACGCCAAACGGGCTGATCGACCTCGTGGCACGCATCCTGGCCCTGGTGCCTCCGTGGACACGGATTTATCGGGTCCAGCGTGACATTCCGATGCCGCTGGTGACGTCGGGCGTTGAGAACGGTAACTTGCGAGAGCTGGCGCTGGCGCGGATGAAGGACTTTGGCACGACGTGCCGGGACGTGCGAACGCGCGAGGTGGGCATCAACGAGGTCAAGCACAAAGTGCGGCCGAACCAGATCGAACTGGTGCGGCGAGACTACACGGCCAACGGCGGGTGGGAAACGTTCCTCGCGTACGAGGACCCGAAGCAGGACATTCTTGTGGGGCTGCTGCGTCTACGTAAGTGCTCGGAGAAGTACACGTTTCGGGAGGAGCTCGTGGGCCAGCCGACGAGCCTTGTGCGTGAGCTCCACGTCTACGGCACGGCGGTGCCCGTGCATGCGCGCGACCCGAAGAAGTTTCAGCACCAGGGCTTTGGCACGCTGCTCATGGAAGAGGCCGAGCGAATTGCGCGCGACGAGCACGGCAGCGACAAGATCAGCGTCATTTCGGGCGTTGGCGTCCGGAGCTACTACGCCAAGCTGGGCTACTGGCTTGATGGGCCGTACATGAGCAAATGGCTGGACGGGCGGCCAGGGCCTCAGCCGTGACCTAGCCGTGAACAGGAGTCCAACAGCGGCGATCGGCGGGGACAAAAAAAAAGAGTTAGGATTCAAACCGACAGACTCTCCGGGGTTCCTGGGCGCCTTTGGCAAGCTACAAGAGCCAAGGATGAGCCATGGGAGGTTCTCGCAGGGGACAACTATCATGTCAATGAACAAGTCGGCTGTTAAAGGCCCATCTGCTCGGCAATAGCATCAAGAGCCATCAAGAGCAATGGCGGACGAAACGCGAGAGCTGGGGTCAGAAAAGAGGCCGAAGCAAAACGTGTCCATCCTCGCGTAACGCCTCTGCCGGTGTAGGTGTTATATGGTTAGAAGAGGCCCTTCCACGCCTTAACATGAGCCATCCGAGAAGCCGACCTAGGAGATGTACTGGCCGTCTGTATGTGTGGAAGGCTATCTAAGGGAATCGCCAGACGGCAGGGATAAACCCAGCAGCAGGCCCGTAACTCTTCCGATTTTATCGCGAAATAAGTTTGGCCGGATGCATCAAAGAAGGGGAAATGATGTCAGACACGTGACCAAAGCCTCGGCCGATCGCCATCTCATACGTAGTCTCGAGTATAGGCAGCGCAGAATGATAGATACTAGGGAGCAGCAACCTTTGTTGGCTGGCATCAACGATGTTCATGGCGAGTGAACTACAGAATCGTGAGACAGAAGTTTGGCACAGCTGTGGACATGAGGATGGCAGTCGATCAGGTAGAAGACACGGCGATGTGGCTCGTGCCACTTACCATCCCTAAATATACCATGTATATTTATTTATACTACGTACATCTCAAAAAAGCTGTTCTACATACGAGAAGAATGTGTCTGGCAAATGAAACACTTAACACGATGACCAAAAGCTGTCTAGATTAACTGTGGAGCGATGTATGGCTTGTCGGCAAAGTAGATGCGCATATTCGATGCCCTGCACTTCCCGACAGACAAATAAATATAAGCATGCAACGTAAAGGCCTCCCCTCTTCGTCTCTTCATACTATGAACTCTAATTGCATGCTGCTTCCTGCGTCTTGTCTGTAGTTCAGAAGCAACTTCGATGGTCCAGCTCCTGACACGCGTGTCATTGCACCTGCCCGTTTTGACAGACTCAAGATACATCCCTGTCTATGCCTGCGTTGATGAATAAGAGGAGATTGTCTGCAGCCGATCGTAATTTCGGCGACTGTTCTTTCCCCTTTCCTGGGTACGACCTTTTCGAACGGCTTGCTATCCAGTCTTTCAACGCCATATTGTAGAAATTGACATCGCTCGTATTGCGATGTGTTTCAGCACTCCCCGTCTTTTCGTCGCCGTTGTTTGATGAGAAACGGCAAGGTCAGCCCGGGGGCCATCTCTAGCCGTTCATGTGAGATGCATTAATGAAAAGCAGTCTGACAGCACAGCATTGTGGCCTGCGGCTGCTCACGTCTCTTCCCAGCACCAGCATTGACACGGCTATCGGCTCCTCCTCCTGGTGAGTGGCATGTCTTATCATCATCTGGGTTGCTTCAGCCGTGAGAGGTGAGATTCCTGAGCCATGAGAGGTGCATTTTGCCACTTTATAGTGATCAAATGATGCATGAGATCACTGATATCCACGTTCTTCCCTTTTCCCCCAAGGTAAGACAGACACTCAGTCCGTGGGAGGCTCGCCGAACGGGTAGTTGAATTTGAGCAGGCTGTTCAGGCCGCCGACCCAGCCGTCATCGTCTTCTAGCAAGCTACCACCGTCGCCGTGGCGGGGCGCGCGGATGACGCAGGGCACGCCGCCGCGCCAGCTGCCGTCAGTGGTGCGGCCGACAGCCTCGCCCTCAACGCGCACCTCCATGCCAATGCCGACGCCAGCCTTGCGCTTGCCGTCGATGCTGACCTCGAGCTCGCGGCCACGGTTGCGCTCGCTGATCCGCAGCGACACCTTGGTGTTGAGCGGCAGGACCAGCGGCCGGAAGCTCAGGCTGCGCGGGCAGATGGGCGTGATGAGCAGCGAGCCAACCAGGGGGTGAATGATGGACCCGCCGGCGCTCAGCGAGTAGGCTGTCGATCCCGTCGGTGTGCTGATGAGGATGCCATCGGCCACGGCCTCCGTCAGGAAATGGTCGTTGATATAGATGTCGATGATGGCCAGGTGCGTGTGCGGGCCACGGTGGATCAGAAGCTCGTTTATAGCGTGGAACGCCGGTAGCGGTATGCTGGCGGCCGTTGCTGCAGAGTCCCGTTGGATTGGGACAGGAGGGGGCGTGGTAGCTATGGCCGTAGTCGGGGGTGTGGTGGAGGCCGTGGTGGAGGCCGTGGTGGAGGCCAGCTGGTCGTTGATGTTGAAGCCTGCCCGGTCGTACACGCCGACCTTCAGACGGTTCCGCAGTAGCACGCGCGACACACGCTTGACGCCCATGCTCTGGCCCCGGACACTCCCCCATGCTGCCAACGTCCCTGCGGCAACAGCATGATCATCGTCATCAGCAACAGCAGCAGCACCGCCACCTCCGGCCGCCGCCACTCGCGTATGAGGCGCAACCAGATCATCCACGGCCACACCGCTGCCGCTCATGTACACCTCGCGCCACGCCCGCTTGTGCTCTTCAAATTTCCACTCGCCTAGAAAGCCCAGGGTGCCCATGCTGAAGGAGAGGACCGGGGGCACGCTAGGCTGCAGCGAGAAGAGGCTGGCGGCACGCAGGATGGTGCCGTCACCGCCCAGCGTGGTGATCACATCGATCTTCTTGGGAAGCAGCGTTCTTGTGTTGCTGCTCTCCGTCGTGTAGATGGGGAACGGCAGGTTCTCGTGGACGGCCTGGGCGACGCGATGCTCAAACACGAGATTCAGGTCTGGATAGTTGCGAGCCAGGTGTTCGGCAAACGTCAGCGCCGACCGGGTGACGCGCGGCACATGCAGCTTGGGGATGATGAGGACGTTTCGCGGCGGCTGCGGCCAGTGCAGCGACAGCAGCGATGACGGCGCGCTCTCTTCGTACCGCGGCTCAATCCGGTCCGGCAGGCTCGCCGCGTCTAGCAGCTCGCCGCGCCGACAGGTCGTTGAGAACAGCCGCCCGTGCTGCCGGACGGCCCTGGAAACGCTTGGCCCGGTTCGCATGCTTTCTCTACGGAAAGAACGGAGATCTGCTCTGCTCTTCTCTTCTCTGGTCCTCAAGAATTTAGGTAGTTCTGTTTTGGCGCTGGCAAAAACTTCTGCTTCCTAGATGGCATTATCGGCAAGGCAGCAAATCAAACTGTCCCGTTCTCACAGGCAGCCGAGTTTTCATAGGCTACTGCGGATCACGGCTGGGGTCATCCTGACAGCTTCGTCTTCTGTCATCACCGATCGCTGGACTGGTTTGGTACGCTGTTGTGTGCTCGCTTTTATGCTGAACAGAAATTTCTTGAGCTCTGATTGGAAACCCCACATTTTGCTCAGACGTCACATGCTGGCAGGGTGGGGCTGTTTGGTCGGATTCTGCCTAGCCCGTAGGGCATTTTCCGTTGATGATCCGGCATTCTGGCTGGCCGCCTGCCGAACAGGTGCTTGGCAAAGCTATCCTCTGACTAAGGCTCCCCGTCCAGTGCGGCCAGCTCCAGGCATTGCGCGCAGCTGTCTTGCTGCCTAGCCTTATTTACATACAAAGTATTTCACAACACCTCCCCTACGGCTTGAAACTGAGATAACTCGTTCCTTTCCAGCCCAACCGAAGGCAGCTGCCACCGACGACGCTCCCAAGAAGTTCTCCTTCCCTTCCTCGGCCCCCAGACGACCCCTCTCAAGCTTGGCCGACCTCTCTGACTCTCGTGCGCCGGCCTCTCTCCCCCCGCCTTTCTTCCTTCCCATGGCTTCCTCTACTTTCCTTTAGCCTCTCCTGCTACTGCTGCTTCGACCTGCTCTGTCGCTTTTCTTCCTCATCGTCTCCCTCGCCAGCTCCCTCGCAGGACCAAACAACGGCCCGCTTCTTCTCACAGTAGCCCATCAGGCCACCGGACCCACCGAGCCTTACCTTATTCTTGATCTCGACCCGATCCCCGCGCCAGATCTTCGAGTAAGGAGCAGCGACGGCCGTTCCAACGGCTTCTGTCATCGTTATATCTGCCAACCCACACCCCGGTACAGTATCCTCGTCTACGGCGTGGACCGGTCGCCATGGCTACGGAGCTGCGCCAGAGAATTAAGCCCAATGCTGCCGCCTTGTCAAACGACTCCGATGCATACGCACCCTCGGCCGCTACCACCAAGGGCAAGTCTGATGCCCCCCATCCGTCGGGGAAGGAGAAACATGGACGCGTGATCCAGATCTTGCGGGGCGTGTCGCTTCTCTTGTTCTTTTTCACCTGTGCCACCACGTACGTGGAAGATCGCAAAGGGCCCCTGGAAGCTCCTCCGTCTTGTTTTCCTGCTTGCTGACCGTCGCAGAATCCACTTCACACAATTGGTGGGCGCGCCGCTCTACTGGATCAACCGTCGGCTGTACAATGACTACGTGGCCGTAACAAAACAGTACTTCGGCCTGGTCATCACCACTATGACGTACTGGTGGGGGCCCACGACAATCCGGATCAGCGGCGATGCGTCGTTAGCCGGGCAGATCAAGGCGCTGCCCGATGGCCGAGTCGAGTTTAGCTTTCCCGAGCGGCTTGTTCTGATAGCAAACCACCAGGTAAGAGAGAGAGAGAGAGAGAGAGAGAGAGAGAG
>JRUC01000103.1:0-42495 GCA_000806385.1 Leptographium procerum
TAATCCGCCGATTACTGGTTTAACTAGGGGAGAGCGGACGGGATCCCGTGCTTTCCAGTATCTATGGCCGTACGTGCTCAAATTGTGGATACGTGGATCTTATATTCCACAAGACAGCTTTCTATCTCCACCACGCAGTTGATAAATGCACATATTCCCTACAACCTCTACCAGAAGAACCAGACGCCCAATAAGAGTTGGCCTTTGGCCAAATTATGGGACAGATCTGGAAGGCAAACGACATGTCGATTTGGAGGCTCAAACGATTGAATGCCACCAGGACATCCCCGGCAGTTTTCTTTGGAATGAGGCCACGAGGGAAGCATAGAAACAATAGTGCCTAAATTGTATATTAGGTTCGCTCCTTTTCTTTTATTAATGTTTTAACTTTTTTTGTATAAACTGGCATTACGCTAATGTGTATTGTATTGCTATGAAGGTAGGCCACTGTACTGTTATGTCCACATTGTTAGACGATATACAGCGGTAAATCCACCAGGTAAGACCAAACTATAGCCAACGATTTGGTCGTTCTACTAGATTCCCTTAGATCCGTAAACCTTTAGCTTCTACCCTTCATGATGCTGCCTTGAGCCATAACAACACATCAACAAGCCCTTGTAGCTGGTATCAGTTTTCATATACAGGCCTGTGGCCAACAAGCTCATCCGTCAGATGAGGAGTGCCAATGATAATACAGTCATCTAAATTGATGCATATGTCTTTAGGTCTAGCATCCGTTTAAGCTACACTGGTGGCTCAAAGGTATATTATTTTCGCCTGAAAATGCCGCTGTCTAGAATTGGGCATCATAAACAAAATCAAAGATAGAGAACTTGTACCGTAGATTGGCGGTATAGTATAAGTTAGCAACGTTTTAACAGCGTCTTGTCCGACATGCTATAAAGGTTCGAACAATCATGTCTCAGAGTATAGCTCACGTATAAATACATCATCACCAATTCAGTGATATGAACTCAGCAAAAGCAAGAACGAGCTCACTTTGAAAACCAATATATATGCAAGGCATAATTGCCCGACCTAGCTAAGCCACAGGCTGAAAGAGTTCGCATGGTTCGCCAGCTTTATGAACGGGGCTGCCTCATGCATGAGAAAAAACAGACAGGCGCAGCGCCGAACCCAGCCCGTCTTCGCTCACCGGCTCTCGTTGATATACTTATGGTGTGTGTGCAACTCTAAAATAAAAAGTATTATACCCTTGTGCTCGCACACCGGTTTTTTCGCTTACGATGGCCCACTTGAGTGAGGCGAGAGAATATCGTGGCCCTTACTTTTATTTTCAGGGCCCAATTTGGGTCACCCGCTCCGAGTTGAACCTTTTTGTTGTATAGTGCTTCGCCGCATAAATCATTGGGTAAGATGCGATCTCGGAATCGGGATGGGAAACACCAAAAAAAAAGTGCAGTTAGTCATTTACTATGTAGCATTGGGGAGTGATGTGATGAGATCTGCATGCGCCCAGCAGCCTCATGAGTGCGGGTCCTTATGGTCGGTGTGTTTCGAAAAATTTGAGCCTCCACACGATGGAAATAGAAGGGAAGGAGAGAGTCGACTAAGGTAGATTACGTACATTAATGTAGCAACAGTTTCGAATTAGAGCAAAGCGTTTAAACAAAAATATGTTTAAACTACTCTTACTTGTCTTCCTCTTCTATATCAAGCCAATCCATTTCCATTTAAGGCTTTTTTTCTGGTATGAAGAGACGGAAGCCAACGCCCACTTAAATATGCACCCGAAGCATTGGGTATGGCTCTAGTCGGGCACCTATGCCAGGTTATCATCTACAAGCATTTTGAGACAATGGCTTCGAGTATGTTGTCGCGTAAGGCGATAAAATGACTTGTGTTTTCTTAGTGCCGCACGAGGAGCGGCAGAGCTATGTAAAATACAGCCAACGTAGCAAGAGCTTTCACTTACCGCTAAGATATCTGGACTATCCCTCTTGCCTGTACGGAGTAAAATGGTCTGAATAGGTTACCCTGCATCTGAAAGGCATACTAAGTTATAACTTACAAAAGAGGGGTAAATAAGCAGCGCAGCACCGAGAGCGTACGATATCAGACAGAGGCTAGGAAAAACAGTCTTCGTAGTTTTTCCGTGTAAAGATAATGACAACTATGTGGTTTCAGTCTCGGTATGACTGCAAACGTATTGCTGTGTGGTTGAAGCCGTCCATTAATTAAGTTGTAGCTCGCATCTGTAACGTAGTGGGCGAAAACAGCGGCAGGCTAACACAAACTAAGTAAAACGCTCTTTCGACGGCCGGTTTCTTGGACTGTCCGGGCCGGTGGTAAGAATCATATATTAAGTGGAAATACTTTCTATTACAATTTCCATATATTGAACCAACCTTAGGCAGCCGTTGGGCGGAGTACGGAACTAATAATGAAGACTCTAGAGAAAATACGGAGGAATGCTTCGGCGTACATATGGCGCTAATTCTCCAGAATTGACTGGTTCCTGGTACAATTTGGGAATAGCGTGGCAAACGTTGCGCACAAGCCGCGGACGGGGCGGCGGTAATGGCGGCTCCTTGAACTGTCTTTCTCTTCCGTAGCACCACCGGACTTGCTATACTTTCCCTGTTAGGCATCTCGGGCCCTGGGGCGAGCTTGTCGGCCGTGACACAAAAAGTCGACGCTTCCGGCATACGGCCTGCGCAAATGACATCTCGCACTTCCAAGCCATGTTGCATTAGTGTGCTATGTGAGAAAGGACAACGAAGGTCACCACAGAGATGTGACAGGATGTTTCCTTTGCCTCCCGATAGTCGGCCCAAGGGAAGGAAGAGAATGTCAAAAAAAGAACCGAGACCGTCATCGAATCAGGAGACGGGATAAGGAACAGGAAATAACAGAACCCGGGAAAGGATCTTGAAGAGAATCTACAGGTATGATAGGAACTTAGCGTTGGGTCCAATCGGTAGGGAGAGGGAAAGGTAATGAAGACGAGGCCGCAGATTTTCGCAGGTCCGAGCCGACATGTCGCATTTTCGCTATGATACCGATGGAAGAATACAAATAGACCGAATGCCGACGATGCTATCACCAGTCTCCAGTCCTTCCAATATACACTGGCGCTAAGTATGCACTTTCACTGCCTCGTCGCCGTGCCAATCAGAGAAGCTGGTCAGATATCGTGAAAGAAAGAGTGTGGACCGCATTCCGCAACGCCTCCTGATACGCAACTCTGCCTTCACTTCGGCTACCTAATCTGTGTGTCTCCAATTCTACTGGCCGGACACGATGTGGTATGATTGGTTTTTGGAGGCTTCCACCATGCACTTTCCAACCGTATGGATAGGGCTTGTCGTCAAGACGAATCAGTGTTCCGTGAATACGGGGCTGCAAAGAAGGCTTCGCATTTGGGCACATCCTCCCTGGCTAGTACTGAAGTGGGCCTCCGCTGACTGCCTACCGGTACACGGCACGGGTCATGGTTTGCGACGATTTTAGTGCCAAAGAATCATCTCCCGAGAAACCTACGTGAACAACCTATCCCTATCCCTGCCATCGTCGTCGGCGACACCGACCAATATTGGTACTGCGCAGGTGGATGTGTGATCAAGATGACAGAGAGTCAGGCCGAGACTGCACTACGGCTAACCAAAGCTTTGTTCGTTCTGCGGAAGCACACAATCGGATATTGTTTCTAGCAGGTACCTCTTACGGTGTGTTGCCAATGGGTGAGTAAGGCGGTGCGACATATCGGCTATGTTATATCGTATTGTCGCCGGGCGTCTGGGGGGCTGAGAGGGGGGTATAAGATACTACGGATACATCTAACAAGGCCGATCACCGAATCGTTGTGCCCCTCAAAGACAACATATGCATTGGGTCTCGTAGACGTTGCCGGCCAGTCCGGTTATGCCTTCCCATTTCTCTTTCTTTGTTACCTGTGAATCGTCTGATGACGGGACCCGCCGGAACAGGACAGAATATGAGCCTGTGAGGCCGTCGATCGCCGATGGGAAGGGGAAATGCGTGCTGGTCAATAGTGTAATCCATCAGGAAGGGTGGTATTAGAACGCAGCGATAAGCGGTACGCTGAGTGCCGGATTCTGCTGCACCCCGTCATAAGCGGAACCTGTACAGAAGGGAGGTAGACATGAAAGAGCGGGCCTGCCCACGTGGTATGTCGTCGCAGCACCCGACTGCCTTCTGCCAGACAAAGACAGCACCTGGATGACCCGGATGATTTGGACGAATATACGAGCAGCAATAAGACATGTCATGTCACATCGAAGAGGGGAAGGGCCAAAACGGGCAAGGATCCCTTTCATGGACACACCACCATGGCAGGGCCGACCACGTACGAGTAAGACTTTCTTCTTCTTCCCCTGCAACGTGAGAACATTCGCGAAGGCAGGCGCAGCCGGACAGAATTGGTAACGCAGAAACAGGTTTTAGCACAGTCGACACACAACGCAAGGTCAACACGGCAGGATGATGCTGTGCCGGGCTGTGGGGGGCGTCTTACACGCAGCAGCAGAGACGATGCCTTCCTCTATGAAGCTGGTGTCGTTGCCAAAAGCAGCCGAAGATGTTGGAAGGGCGGACGACTAATAATAGCCAGGTGCTACTGCAAGGCAGTCGAACAGAAATGTAAGATGCAAGTACGCGGTCTGCTCTCACAGGCAGCAACAGCAGAGATCAGTTCTCTTTCTGTGGATACGTGTTGCACGACCGGCTTATGCGTGCAGACGGACACTCCCACTGCGACGCTGGGAATAAGCGAGGGCAGGAAGAATAGAGGCGAAGAGAACCACGTCGACGTGGGAGGTGGGAGCAGAATGCAACGAGTGTTTCCGGTTGTAAGATACATACATGCGAGTAGTAAGATACGAGTAGGCCAATATTGCTCACAAGAATACTCCGTATTTCTGTTTCCCCTCATCACTCTAGCTGCTCTTTTCCTTGCCATAATATTATGTGCCAGCTGCTCTTACTTATCCACTGTTGCTTGGACAAATAAGAAAACGCCCTCGCACATCCTCGTGACCCGTTTTGTCTATCCAAGTCCCCCTACATCTCCCAATGGCACACCGCTAGAAAGCAGCCACAGCCAAGATCATCTTGCACAACCCAAAAACGCTGCGGATGCCTTGTCGTTGGGCAAGACACCTATTTTATCTTACTTTTATCGTTATACCATATTGGTAGACACCCTTGTTGAGCAAATGGGCCCACTACCAATAAACCGGGCTTGGCCACTGAGTGACGACACCCATTCTTGCTTTCGATGACTCCTTCCATGCTCTTTTCCCCCCCGGTCAATGTGACGATCGGCACGACGAGCTAAAAAAAAAAACCACTGTACAGGAAAATCAGATACAAAATGCGAAACTGAGCTAGCTACCCGCATTGTTCTGTTGGCGCTTTCTTTGACTACTCGTACAATACATATCTCACATACGGACTACTCGTAGTAAGATACTTACATAGCCCGCTTTCTCACTGCACCCACACACGATTTGTATAGCAATCCTCTCTCCACTGCCTCGTTTTCTTTCTATATAAACCCTCACCCCCGCTGGTATTTGCTTTATAGTCGTATTTAACATCACTCCTCCAAGCTCTTCAAAATCCTCAGAACAAGCCTTGTCCTTTTCACGACAAGACGTTTCTCCTATACATTCTATCAATCTTCGTTTCACTCCGCCCAGTCATCTGTTGAGCCGTGCTATTCTATCCTTCACCATGGATCTCAAGGAAAAGCAAGAACTTGTCAACCACTGTTGCCCCTACTGCTGCCGTGCTGCCGACCTGGGCTCCCACGACTATTGTGGTAATGGCAGGGATGGCTGCCACAAATGCTACAAGCACTAAGGCGGACAATGGGGCAACCTGTTCACGGCAGCACGACCGGGAGGAGAGAAGCATCTGCCATGCTTCAGTGAGCTGCTACACTTGAGAAACACACCAGCACACATACTGGTCCACTATTTCCATATCGGGACACTCGCAGACAGAGGTTTCATGCAGCAACAGCTGCTGCTGCTGCTGCTGCTTGCTGCGGAATCTGAGCCCCAGCAATTGCACTCTTTGCAATCTTCATGCACCTCCCTGCGTTTCCTTGCAGCGCCTATCACCTCTTTTCTTGCATTTTTTTTGCCCTTCTAATCTTTGTCTTCGTCCCCCCACACCCGCCCGGGCATTACCTCCTCGCCAATCCCAATCAGTTCGCAGGCTTGGGCACAGTCAACTCCGCTCACCGACATTGTCCACTTGCCCGCCTTAAGCGACAGCGACCACTCAACTTCTCAAATGCTTCCCTCAGCCGTGTCAGAGAAGCCCTGGCTCATCGATATCCGTTTTCTTATTTCGTTCACCCGTCCACACGTCGAACCCTGTTATGCCGCCCATCTTTGCCCTTTCTGCATCTAGCTTGGTATCTGCCCATTCGGCGCCCCACATGCGAGGCTGGATCTTCGCTCCATTGCCTTTTTAGGTACTTCTCTCTTTACCCTTCTTCTGCCTAGTCTGTGTCTCGCCATTTCCTTATGGCCTGGTCTAGAGCAATGGGCCTGGCGGCAGATGATGTGTGGCGGATGCATATGTACGAGTAAATATATATATGCAGGTGGTATATGGCTGCGACACTGGGGCAGAGAACAGGCAACACAGTCGCAGCGCTGCCTGGCTGTGCATTGGGTCATCGTCCATGTCCCAATGCGGGTTGAGCTGCATGCAGAACAGCTGTCTTGTTTCATTTTGCGATTTATAGGTTTGATTTCCGGGTTATCTGCTGTTTCTATCGTCTACCTATCAGGCACGGTGTCAGGGAATGTGGTTATGCATGGGATGGAATATACGGGACTCTTGGAATATACCCGCACTGGAGAACTTGCGAATCAGCAGCAGTTCGATTCTTTTACTCAACGGGATACAGACATTCGCTTGGCATTTTATATGTAGGAAAGGAGGGACTATTTGATCTGATATCCAGAATCTTTCGTCATTTGGTATTTCAGAGACGTGGACTATACACGCAACAGTTAACTTGCATTCTGTCTCCTAGAAGTACACATTTATACACGCATAAAATTGCTTTGTGCTATTCCTTGCCTTGCTATTTCTTCGCTTATACCGGCTTATGTTTTACACTCCCCATTACATAGTGCGGAGGATAATAATGACCGTCTGCTTGAGGCTAGCCACATTACATGCTGCTTGACGATACAAACACGGGGAGAACAATTATCCTGCTCGTTCTCGTATATCTGGCATATCCACTCATTCCCAGATGTCGTCGGTGGCCTCCGTACGACCATGAGTTCAAAAACCAGCTTCCTTCTCGAATCTGGTTGCTTGCTTCGTCATCCTTGCATCCTGCATCTGGTCACGGGCACAATTCTCCTCACGCTGTCATTTTCAGGCGTCCAAAGGCATGCAAAACGAGTTAGGTCCGCCATGCATGTGCCGAAATTTATCTTTGTTACTTCCTCTATCCGACATGTCAACTGCATTGGTCGTGCAATAAAGCCCATACGAAAAAAGGCCTCCCGGACCTCCCGATCCGCTCTGATTATGCCCCCCTCAAAACGGTCCCAGTCTTTCGTGCCTCTTGCCATTGCCACTTGTTTTAGGGTTGCATCTACTCGATCAGGTAAGTATCCGCTGCTGATTTGATTTCCTTGGAAAACGTGACCTCTTCGCCCATCTCCACCAACTCGACAGAAGAAACCTGTTGGGCGGATAGTTAGATAATCGTCAGAATAAAAAAAAAGGGATGCAAGCTAAACTTACGTCGACATCCACAAAAGGTGCCGTCTTGGAGAAACGGATGTGCATGGGAAAGAATTCATTCTCGTCATCCGTCTGGGCCTCAAACTCAAAGGCCCCGTTCGGGTTGCTTTCATCCACGGAGCCGATTGTCCACTCAAGACAGTCGCCAGATACCTCGTAGTTGGCATCAAAGCTCGAGACGGAGGGTTCCGCAGTTGCGTAAGGGATGACCACGCTCACGTCCTTGAGGGAGTCCCCACCGGTGAGCTCATACTCGACTGTCAGCGTGGAGCTGCCGTCGCTACCCTTGTTGACCCAGACGGTAAAGCTGATGGGAAGGGCTGACGGGTCCTCTGTCTTGGGTGCTGCCCGCCACCGCAGCACACCCACGGCCTGGTTGACAGGAAAGCCCTTGGCCGTGTTGCTCATCTGGATCACCTTAGTTCCATTGAACAAGTTGCGATCGACGTTGGGGTGTGTCCGGAACTGCGCGCCGTATGTAGGGTGTGCATTGAGCTTGAGCTTGATCTTGGTGAGCGAGGCATCCGCCACACGCAAGGTGAGGTCGCCAGTGATGGCAAGCGAGTTCACACCGCCCTCGCGTGACAGTTTTGCGTTGATGGTCTCATTGACGGTGATGTGAATCGCGTCGTGGTCCAGTGCGGTCGACATATGTCCAGCGGCAGCCAGGTCAGCTACTGGCGCTGCTGCTGGAGGCGCAGCGACGGGGATCTCGGCCTCAGGCCCCAGCTCGCCGCGGACGCGCTCGAACATATCCGTTGTCTTTGACTTCTTGCCTAGTTGCATTCCCTTGCCCTTGAGAGCTGCTGCCGTGCTAGATAGATTCCAACTAAATCAGCCTCTCTCTCACACCATTATGTGCACTGGCTCCAATTCGGGGTTGTTCTTACCGGGTCTTCTTCTTCTCGGCCTCATACGAGTCGTACGTCTCCGTAGACGTGTTCTGTGCCGGAGGGGTGTACGTAGGATAGACGGGAGTGCGAGGCGCACTACTAATGCCTCTCCGTGCAGTGTCCTTGCGCTGCATTTCCAGCTGCTTGGCTTTCCGTTTGCGCTCCTCCGTAGCTTCAAGTTCTTTATTCTATTTGGGACGGTCAGCACATCATCCAACGACCCGTGTACATATAAACACAAATATGGCTTCCATACCCGAGCGATGATTTCTTGTATGCGCTCCTCGTGGCTCTCCATTTCCAAGAAAGTTTTGATCTGACCGAGAGTCAAGTTTTCGCGGTAACCGAGTGTCACCAGCTCGTCGAAGGCGCTCAGCAGCTCGTAGGCATTGCGAAGGATTTCACGCTCGTCGAGACTCTTGCACACGCTCGACACAACCTGTGCGAAGAGGTGTAGCGAGTCGATATCCTGGAGAATGTTGGACTGCATGTTGGTGATAAGGACCATGTAGAGCTCGTCTAATGGCTGGTAAACAAAGCGAACGTTGTCCTGTTCTACAGTGGTGTGCTGCGTGCCGCTGTCCGCCAGCTTGGGAAAAGACGCCAGGAGAGCTTCGATCCGGGACCGAGGCATGTCCCGAAAGAGTCGCGAGAGGACAGCTTTCCCGCCACGGGTGCAAATGGAGGCGGCGAGGACAACCTGAAGAAGGGAGAAAAGGCGGGCAAGGTTAGTGATGGATTGCACGTGGTAAAGCTTGTAGGCTTCTTGAACCCAGCGATCGGTAGATACAGCTACGTACCATTGTGCCTGTCTCAAGGGAGTCTGGTCGTTTGGATGAGTCCCGATTGCGCTTGAGGTTGATGGAAAATAAGTTGTAACAAGACGTTGGTCGAGAGTTGCACCCTATACCGTCGCCCCTCAATAGGGAGCTTTTCCCACCTCATAGTTGTCCCTTTCTGCGTATGTGGTCCGTGCACCAAGTCTTGGAAAGAAATTACACTAGTCCATAAACTGAAAGCGCCACACGATTTAACTTCGCGTTTTGTATTCCCCTCTTAAAACACAGGCAACTGACAAACGTCTTTCCGAGCATAATAATTATCTCCTTTCAACAAAACAAAAGCTGCTATTTATTACGACCCCTAACAAGCTTTCTGGCGAACCCTCTTTGGGCTATCTCAGTTCTTGTCCCGAATACGACCCTGCTGAACATCGTTCATCGTCTCTGGTGCTTACGTCTCAAGCCTCAGTCGGAATACCTTTGCTGCATCTAGCCATCACCGTGTGGTATCCTGCATACTGAAGATGGTAGTTGCTAGATTTTGATTGAAGTCTAAACCAGAGTTGCCGAAAAATTGCGCGCCATCTCGTTGCCCGGTCATCGCAAGCACAGTACGGGAAGGCGAAGTATCGAAACGGATTATCTCACTCTACATCATATATTATGGCGGAGGTTTCATCAGAAAATATCGTTCCCGTTCAGGCCGAGGAGGTCGATTTCACGTTTGGATCTTCGGCACATGAAGAGAATGCTGAGGATGATTTTGACTTCGACCTGGGCGATGACAAGTTGTTGGAACCGTTGACAGGGAATAAGGAGAGCATTATGACTGAGGAGACGGATGTTTTACAGAAACATGCGGAACAAGCCGATGACGAAGATGAGATAGGCTACGAAGGCGGCGGAGTGCCTGTAGGGAATGAGAACGGCATCGGACATCCCCGGGAGGTCACCGGACACGAGGATGGTGATGAGATTGACTATGATGAGGTTGATCTTAAAGTTACAGCACCGGATACGGGCTATACCGCAGCGGAAGGGCAAAAGGAAGAAAGCACTGCCGAGGAGTCCCATGATGCTATTGACTTTGGGTTCGAGACAAGTCGAGCAGCTTCTGGACCATCAGAACACGACTACGGGCCTGATGAAGACGAGGACGAGCACCCCTTGGATGACGCAGGCGACCTTGAATCACACGATTTTGATAAGCAGAAGAGGGACGACGGCGAAGAAGGTGAAGAAGAGGACGAAGAGGACGCTGATGAAGAAGCCGGCGGCGAGGAGGACGATGGTGAAGATCATGACGGAGAGGAATACGATGGAGATGAGGATGCAGAGGAGATGGACAGCCCAGAAGAGTCTTTGAATGCCGGACTCGACCAACTTCATAGCCCGCATTCGGCGTCGGCTGCTGATGTAACTGTCACTTGGGGTAACGATGTCTGTCCGCTCTTTAAGACATCCGACGTTGACAGTCCGGACTCCTTTTTTCTGGAAGACCGCGAGGCAGCAAACTATCCTCTGTCAAAGTTTCTTCAAACGATTCGAAGTGGGATTGCATCGTGGGTACATGCTGAGGACGAAATTTTTATCCGCATCGATGACCTTGGGTTTGAGTTTGGAGAGGTACATCTTGATCATCTATCGTCTCCCCCATTGGCCGTGCTTGATGGCTAGCTAACTTCCCGAAACAGACGACTACCGAGGCGCTTCTCGACCAGGTAACATTTCACAATTTAGTTGCGCTGCACAACACACTCCTCACAAATGACGATGCTACGCTAGCAAAGGGCCTACATATAACTCTGGGCACACGACCCAACTGCTTGCTGCGTCTAAAGGAACTTGTCAGTGGAGCTGGCTCTGGAAAGGGTCTATCGTCGTTTCAGCAGACATTGACTAGCTCGGAAGACTCCTCGGATGAGGAAGATAGTGTTGACAAGTCTGACGAGTCGCCCGATAATGACTTTTTTGACGGAGCTGAAGAGGACGAAGGAGATGTCCTAACCCCCGAGGCAGAAATGGCTGATGCTGATGTAGCAGCCGATCTACTAGTGGCTAAGGAAGGCACTGAATCCGTCGACCATGATGTAGACGGCGAGTCGGAAGGAGATCACGGCGTGGATGTCGATGAGGAGGACGTCGCTGATGAAGAAGTCGCTGAAGAAGACGCCGACTTGGCTGATTTTGCGAATGAGGAGGAAGACGATACTGGTGGCGCATCGCTCAATGCCACTGGTGACCTATTAAGCGAAGACCATTCACCTAGTCAGGTTGGTGATGCTCTTTCTAAGCAACAGGACAATCCCGGAGAAGTCATACTAGAGGACGATGTTGAGAACGCGAATCATCACCGTGATCCAGATTTCTCGGCAGATTTCGACAATGTCGAGATGCCCGGTCAAGAACAAGATTGTAAGATATACAATCGGACACACAGTATTTCAGTTGGTAGTCTTTCTGACATACATCTCCAAGACCATGGACTAGCCGATCTCAGTCCTGACAACGGGCTCGAACCTATTGGCCAGGCTCACCAGCATGGCGATTTGCAGACCCTAGACGAAGAGGCGGGTAATGAAGATGATTTTCTGGATCTCAGCCAAGATATCGACGACGTCCAACTTCCAACTTTCCCGGAAGAGATAAGTAATCACAATGCGGTCCCCGACGATGTGGAAGGTTCTATGGAAACTAGAGCCACTGCCACGGTGGACCGCGATGAGATCGATTATGAGGAGCCTGATGCTACGGCAACTATCGGATCTGGAACTGGGGAAATTGCACAGGCGTCCCTCGATAACATTTATCTTCACGAAGATGCGCCAACACCCGTCGGACTCGCAGATACAGGGCTTGACGAAATTGACTGGGACGACGGAGACAAGAACGGCGCTGCCATTGAGGCAGCATCAACCCCAGCAACAGCAACTGGCAAACGGACGAGAAAAGAGGATGGCCTTGAAGACTACCTCGTTAATGACCTACCAGGTAATAAATCCTTGGGCAAATATATCACGTCTTTGGCCTTGGCTAACTTATTTTTTTAGATCTGAAACGTCATCGAACTGAACAAAGTCCAGTTTGAGAATTCTTCGAGGTCGAACTTTGCAATATTCCAAGATTATGATCCCTGGCAGTCCACAGCAGTCATGGTTTTAGTCCGACTCGTACTGCCAACCAAACTATTCCCTAAGCCCCCCCTAGCACATGTTTTACTATCTCTCCGCGCTTTGTCGGAGAGGCTACTTCAGCTTCTCTCACCTTCTTGCGCCCCCGACTCCTGCCACTCCGTGCACTTTCATAATTCCCTCCGTACCCCATCAACTTAACGTTCAAACAGCGAAGTGTTAGGTAGAAGAGCCCCATGTTGCTTCTTTATAACCCAACAGCTCTCGATTCAGTCAATTTAGTTTTTTGAAAGGTAGGTGACCCCGGCACAAACGGCTACGAAATCGCATTCAAAACAGCTACTCGGCACAGGTCCGCCAAATTCGACCTATCTAGCCTCACTTCCTAGTGTGGCTATCTAGGCTTTACTAATGCTTGTGCTACCACTCTTTGGAGAAGGCACCACGGAACTACGAAGCCTTCCAGCCACCCTGTTGTCATGGATTCCCTTGGTTGCGACGATGACTGCGTGATTTGTTTTATTATTGTTTTATTTTATGGCTGGCTAGAACGGACTAAAACGGAATAAGAGTAAGTCTTGCGTTTACCTGCAAGGCAGGGTGCGGGATGAAGGTTACCGGCTTCCTGTTCTAAAGGGCGCGGTTTGCATTTGGAACGGAAAAATTGCTGGCGTACTGGCGTTGATTAGGTGGTGCCGGACAAGAAAGCAGCGACAATGTTTTTTTATTGGGGAGAGGGGTTTTCTGAAGATCGACCTGGACATTGCATGAGACGGAGCCAGTTCTTTGTGTGTGGTTAGGAAAGTGTGAGTTGTCCGAGCCCGCCGAGTGCAAAGAGCAGCCTGTGAGGCGCGCAACGCACACAGGCACGAAGCCAATGTATCTTACAGAGTAACATGCAGCTTAATACCAACGCCTTTCTGTTGGCAATATAGTAGTATCGATCCGTGTAGATACAGGGGATCATATTCTGGATGTTAACTCTACACCTGGAGGTGGCGACAAATTGCACATATGCCGATCACGACAGGGGAACTTGCAATCGAGCACGAAAAAAGAAACAGCCACGCTGGGCAAAGATGGCGGAGGGCCTTTCGGGGCCGTGCTACTCCGTCTTGCTCAGAATCTCTACGCAGAGACAAGCTCGGGCACGAAAAATGTCAATTTACGCGTCAGTGAGCTGCGGCCACGACTCCACAGCGGGACCTGGATATGTCGCTAGTGCACTAGCCAGGGGGAGTGGCGTGTGTGTAAAGCCCCTAAGCTCTGAAACCAACCACGTAGAAAACAGGATGCCGTCCCCTGTGCGCAAAGGGCCAGGGATGCAGCACTGGTAGGTAGCGGGAGTACGGAGTATTAATTGTACGGAGCACGAAAGATAGAAACTATCTTTGCAACCGGCGAATGACCTGTTTTCACTCGTGTTCGTATTTCCGCGCACCTAGATGCTAAAGTAGTGAAAGCAACGACTGGCGTCAGCGCGAAAAGGAGTTGAGACAAAAAGACAAAAAAAAAAAAAAACTAATCGAACACGAAGTTCTTTCGCCATCTTTCCCTCCCTCCTTGTTTCTCAACACTCTTGTCTGCCATCACATTCCCTCATTTGGCGAGAAAACACACGACGCCCCAATTTTCCAGCCCCAGTACCCGCAGCTGGCATTTACGTCTGTGTGTCACTGTTCTGTGGCCTTTTCTTCCTTTTTCGTCGCATCGTCCATTTCCCGTGGCATTTTCGATCACGCCCGCCATTACGTCTCGTCCGCTTCCGCTTCCGCACCCGCTTCCAAGCCCAAACATCGGTAGCTATCTCTCGATCAACGAGACTGCAGCAGCCCTCGACGCGAACAAATCGAAATCTCGATTCGCAGGCGACGTTCCTTTTACGAAATCTTATCAGTTCCCATCTCATCTTCTCGTCTTCTCGCCTTTCGTATTGGAAGTGAAAGAAACTGGGCCGCACTGTTTTCTCCCTGTCTTCGTCCGCCCTTCCCGCCCACTCGCTCAACAACACGGTCGCTTTCTCCCCTCTCGCCCGGCGCGAGCATTACAATCGTTATACTACCCAGAATCCAAAGCCCGACGGAAGAGGGATACGGACTATGCAGAGATTGTGCTCGACAATTCGATTCAGTTCAGACTTAATATAATCAACACGGTGCTTTAAGAGACCACGAAAACGATCACTCGCTCTCGACGTAATACTCCAGCCGGGTACCAATTGACACTGAATACAGCATACTCGGCATCCCTACCTTCTCGCAGACAATATGCTGGAAGACAAGTATGGACGCCACTTTTCATTTTCGCTCAGCGCCCGATCGCTGACCACCATTTTTGTCCTGCAGGTATATCGGCTTGGCTTTGGCCATGATGTCCAGTTTGGCTATCGGAACAAGCTTTGTAATCACAAAGAAGGTACGCCCTAAGCTTATTGAAAACCCGAGTGAAGACGGGATGAACAACGTGAGATCTGACCCGTGACTTGTACAGGGACTAAACCACGCCTTGGAACGACACGGATTCGAAGGGGACGGTTTTGTATACTTGAAGAGCCCATTATGGTGGGCAGGCATCTCGACATGTAAACGCTACTCTCTCAAGGTGTGCCGGGCTCAAATTCCAATGCTAATGCTGTGCACACAGTGGTCACCGGCGAGATCTGCAACTTTGCCGCATACGCCTTTGCGCCGGCCATCCTCGTGACGCCCCTCGGTGCCCTCAGTGTCTTGGTTGGTGCTGTTCTTGGCTCCTACTTCCTCAACGAAATACTGGGTACCTTGGGAAAGCTTGGAAGCGCGATCTGTCTCATCGGTGCCGTTATAATCGTGCTGCATGCGCCAGCTGATGAGGATATCACCACCATCGACGAAATCCTAAACGATGCTATCAAGCCGGGTACGCTTATCAGTCCTACTACACCTGGGCAGACGAGTCTGCTAACGCTATTTTTAGGCTTCCTGTTATATGCTCTTGCAGTCACCGTTTACGCTGTCGTGGCCATATATAAGGTCGCGCCTGTCTACGGAAAGAAGAATCCATTGATCTACCTGAGCATTTGCTCGCTGGTCGGTTCTGTGTCTGTTATGTCTGTCAAGGCGTTTGGCATCGCCTTGAAGCTCACCTTCGCTGGGAACAACCAGTTCACGCACCCATCCACCTACGTGTTTATGATCGTCACCGCCGTATGCATTCTCACGCAGATGAATTATTTCAACAAAGCCCTCAGCCAGTTCCCGACAAACATGTGAGTCTGGTTCCCTTTTTAGGCTCCCGTTCTCGATAATCGTGCTTTCTAACTTTCAAGTGTCAATCCCCTCTACTACGTAACATTCACAACTGCCACCCTGTGCGCATCATTCATCCTCTTCAGCGGCTTCAATACCACGGACACAGTCAATACCCTGTCACTGATCTGCGGCTTCCTCATAACCTTCACTGGCGTCTATCTACTCAATTTATCCCGCAGCGACCCAGATGGCACTCGCATGGCCGGCCGCTCTGGAGTTGATGCGACTGGAACTGATATGATCTCGAGCATCCAGACTCGAATGAGCATGGAGGCTCGTCGCAGCTTTGGCCCCAACCATCGTCACAGCCTCAGCAATGGCAGCGCGGGTGACCGCCAGGGCTTGATACGAGCCTATGACGAAGAAGAGGCAGCTGGCTTCGGCCTCGCTGATCTAACCGACTACGCCGAGGATGGAGCAGCGCCCGACAGCCAGACCGGTCCGTCCAACGGCTCTGCGAATGGCCGATACAAGAAGAGCAGCGCACAACCCAAAAGCCCAATAGAGCAGTCAACAAAGCCGGACGACCGGTGATGTCGTCTCCTAGGACGCCAGCATGCACATCTTTCACTTTTCCTTTTTATCTGTTTACTTCGCTCACGGGCTGTTTGCCTATGGCGCATACATAAAGAAGCATATTATGGGTTCGGTCTGGGTTATTTTTTTTACTCTCTACATCTCGCACCCCCCTGGTCCTACCCTTTGGCTTCCAGGCTTTTACTGGATCCCGACAACTGTAAATTCTCAACACACCTTATTCTGGTAATGACATGCTCTGGGGGGATCCTGCCATTTTTGCTTTTTGATATGACGGCTAGACTGGTACTGATATAAAGGGGAGGACTACTCTCTTTTATCCAAAGAGGGTCTGGAAGGGGACTATATCGCACTGGGATTATCTGTTCTTCCATGATTTTTTCTTTTTCTGTTTTCCTACAGGTGTTGTCGACAAATGGCATGTCGCATGTGTACCAAGTCGTCGACGAACAGGGATGACAATGGGCAGATGAGGTATGGGAGGCAGGCGGAGGACAGGTGGCGTTGGCTTTATTTGATTTATTTTGTCTGATTCTGAACCCCGGTGTTTCTGCTTAAGACATAAACTGAAGCCACATCGACCGGGACTTACACTGTACTTTGTCTGCACAGCTTCGTTCTGCTATTCTATTTTTTGCTATCTTGCCTCATTATTTTCGTCTTTCCTCAGCCTTCCAATCTTGTACGATATGCGTGCACCAGGAGTGTACTTCCGTACAAACAGAACAAAATGGCAGAGGGCAGAGATATATCTGGCTATCTGCTTCCTCAAAACGGGCTGTCATTGCAGGGCATTTGTGGCAGGGCGGCTTACGACGTAGTGACGGGGCAGACAGTATTACAAGGGCAGCGAAAGCTTACGCGTTTAGGATCCTCACTAATGAAATTATCAATCTTGCCAGGCGTGTGTGGAACAGCTTAGACGTCCAATGGCTGGATTGCCGACGCGATAATGCACATTTTTCGCATTCTTGTCAATCCTCCGCGGCTTTTTTTTTTCAAGATTGTGATTTGTTTGCTCAGTTGATGTTAGACTTGGGAGAAGAGGAAAACGCCGTTGACATGACGGACACAGGACATAAAAACAGACAAAAGAAAACAGAGAACAATCCCCCCCTCCTCCCAATGAGCCCTCATCTCCCTGTATTTTCATGACTTTTCCGTGTCCCAATTTCCCTTTTCCGGCCTTTCCGGTGTTCACCATTGCTCGTCCACGTAGGCCTCCATCTCCACAGTATGGGTGGCTTGGAATTGGTCGGTGCCGAGGTAAGGCTCGCCGATGTGGGTATTGATTTGGTCGCCATGCTGCTCGTGAAAGCCAACAAAGTTGTTGGCAGTCGACGCAGCAGCCATTGGGCCGTCGTAGTTTGCACCATCCATGCTTCGGAAAAGATTCGAGGAACTGACGATCCGCTCGTGTCTGCCCAGAGGCTCGTCTTGAGCTCCGGCAGCTCCGAATCCGATCATCACCGCTCCGCCCACACCCTCTGCAGCGACAGCTCCTGCGTCTTCCACCGCACTGCTGCCACCAGCACCGCGACAAGCGTCCTATTGCTCGGCGGGTGCGGCCTCCTCCTCTACAGATGCGGCCTGCTGAGCCTCGAGCGCGCGCTGGGCCTCGGCGGCAGCGGCCTGCTGTGCGGCCTTGGCACCGTAGTCCTGGCTGATCGGCTGGGTAACCGGCTGCTCCTCCTTGGGCTCGATAATGGTGACGGCGTCCGGCAGGGTCTTCTGCGGGCCGGCCTTGCCATCAGGGTCCGAGCCGCGCATGATCTTGACCTTAATGCCCAGGACGCCCTGGCGCAGCAGCACGTGACGGGTGGCGCTGTCGATAAAGTCCTTGGCCGGCTGGCCGGAGTGGATCATGAAGCCGTCGGTGAACTTCATGGACTTGGCACGGGCGGCACGGAGCTTGCCAGAGACGACAACCTCGCAGCCCTTGGCGCCGCTCTCCATAATGAAGCGCAGCACACCGTAGCAGGCACGGCGGACGGCCAGGCCGTTCAGCAGCTTGTACCGCAGCGACTCGCACTGGGCAACGGCCGACAGACCGCGGTTCTGGACCTTGGCGGCGTACAGGGACACGCTGTTCTCGGGGAACTTGAAGCGCTTCTGGATCAGCGACGTGAGCTCGCGGATGCGGCGACCCTGCTCGCCCAGAACCTCCTGCGTGTGCGTGGCCCGGATGATGATGTCGGTGACTGTGGGCGTGACGCGGACCTCAACGCCGGAGTAGCCCTCCTCGGCCAGCTCGCGCTGGAAGAACTCGTTCAGCTCGGCATAGAAGACACCGTCGGCGACGAACTTTCTCCGCTTGGAACTGCAGTGAGAGACTTCGAGTCAGCATATCTGCTTTATTCTTGCCTTTATTTCTTCCAGCCTTTCTTGCTTCTTGCCTCCCGGCTTCTCTCCTCTCCCCACGCATGGCGTCTTCCACTTCTCGAGATTTGTCTCCTCTCTCGTCGCCGGTCACGTCGCCCCTCCATCCTTCCAATGCGCAGCCAAACACTTACATCTGAACACCCGGGGCAGCCATGTTTGATTGTTTATTGACAACGACTTGCACGGTTGTGGTTGGTAGGTTTGTTGTCGAAGTATTACACGAGGTGTTCCGGTTCACGATCGAGACTTTTTGGATTTTTTGTGCTGCGCCCTCTTACTATCCAAAGAAAAATATTCTAGCAGCGTCCCACTACTGTTGAGACTTTGGTGGGGGAAAACCCTAACATGCTTAGTCAAGGTGAAGGACCCACAAGCAAAACTTCCAGCTGCAAAAAATCATTTGGCAGCTGGCAAATATAGTCCTGGACTTTTCTCGGCTATAATCTTGCCACTCAGCGCAAGCTTATCTTATCTTTCCTTCCATGACTAGGGGGAACTGTTCACACATACACATACGACAGAGTATATTTCTTTTGCCTTTTCGCACTTTATATGCGATCGCACTTCACTTGACAGACCTGGCTGACAATATTGCCAGAGATGCCTATCGTACCTTAGTACTAGAAAAGGCCCCTAAAACCCCTATGCACAGTTGGCTGACTAAGCTGCTCTTCAATTCGGGCTGCATAAAATGGCTTTGAGCCTGTTCAAGAATCTTTTTATTTCAAAAAATATACTCGTAGCGATGCTTATAATAGTTTGAGGGGAGAGTTGCATGTAAGACATCTTAGTAATGCCACATCCAAGATATTATCACGTGAAAGCACACGTATTAGTACGTGTATCGCCGTCCACATTGGGTTAGTGGACAGCGGCCCAGCACAGCAAAAACAGCTTCCTTTGCTGGGCCCCTCGTCTGACATCGCGATAACGGTGTACTTCTCATGCGGCTGCTGCTCTTCGAGTTTACTGCCTGCACTGCAACGCCAAATACACCGAAATATCAAACTTGAAAATCGCTAGTATCATATGGTTTAGTTCCAGACGTTTCCCTGGGAACGTGGTTTAGGAGTTCCAACCAAGCCGATCATCGCTTCTCGCAAGGACTATTCATCAACCTGACGGCGGTGCCGGACGTCGGGATGGACGCCAAGCTGGTTTGTTGCCCCCTCCACAAGCTTTCTTTTTCGCCATGTCTGACGCCGTTTTTCTCGTAAACCTCAGACAATCGAAGGCGTTCAGGCCCTGTCTGCCGGAACATCGACATTGGGCACCCTGAAGCTCACTAACTACCACATCATATTTTCTGTCCCGGTGCCATCGACGAAGTCGCCATCCACACCCTCGCACGACCAAACACATAAGCATCATACACCGCCGGTACGGCATAGAGAGTCGTGGATCACGTACCCGATCATCTGCCATTGTGCCTACAGGCCGACCCCTTCATCAAGCGGTCTGTACTCAACCATTCGTCTTCGTTGTCGCGACTTCAACTTTGTCTGTTTCAACTTTCCAGAAGACAAGCATGCACGCGAAGCTTTTGAGTTTATCCGTAGCAGGACCTGCCGTTTAGGGTGCATCGAGAAATTATATGCCTTTTCCTATGGGCCTCCCCGACTAGAGAAGGACGTTCACGGTTGGGATATTTACGATGCCAGGGCCGAGTTCCGACGGCAAGGCATAAGCGAAAAGCTTCCGGACAGGGGCTGGCGAATCTCGAATATCAACCTCGACTACTCTTTCTCTCCGACGTACCCAGATGTGCTTGTGGTGCCGTCCAAGATTTCGGACAATGTGCTGAAATACGCCGGGCAATTTCGCTCGCGCGCCCGCATCCCAGCGCTGACGTACTATCATCCGATAACACAATGTACGATCACGCGAAGCTCACAGCCGCTTGTCGGTGTTCGGAACAACCGGAGCATACAAGATGAGCGTCTGGTCAGTGCCTGCTTCTCCAAATCAACGGAGATTTTCGGCAGTAGCGCGGGCCAGCCAGGTAGCGGAAGCACAACACCATCTCCTGCCTCTGGTGAGGATGGCAGCGTGTCACTTGAAGGCAGCACACCTGGTGCAGCGGCAAACGGTGGGGCCGGTTCCGATGCGGCGTTGGAGGCTGAGCGCTTTGATGACGATCTAGCTGCAGCTGACATCGCCTTTGACGACAAGACCGGCAGCCGACTAGTAGGTGCACGGCGCGATAACCTGATTGTGGACGCACGCCCTGCTATCAACTCCTACGCTATGCAGATGGTCGGCAAGGGCTCTGAAAATATGGACTATTACAAGTGCGCCTCCAAAATGTTTCTTAGTATAGACAACATTCACGTCATGAGGGATTCTCTCAACAGGGTCATCGAGGCTGTGCGGGATGCCGATATCTCGTCATACCCTCCGAATCGCGATCTCCTTGCAAAGAGCGGCTGGCTGAAGCATATTCGAGGCATCCTTGCCGGCTCTGAGATAATCGCAAAGCAGGTCGGTGTCAGCGCAGCGCATGTTCTGATTCACTGCTCTGACGGGTGGGATCGCACAAGCCAATTGAGCGCGCTGTCTCAAATCATGCTGGACCCCTATTTCCGGACAATCGACGGCTTCATTGTTCTTGTGGAGAAAGATTGGCTCTCGTTTGGCCACATGTTTCAGCAGAGGTCTGGCCATCTCAGCCACGAGAAGTGGTTTACAGTGCAGAATGATGCTATGGCGGGCGCCAAGATTGAGCCCGGCGAGGGCGAAGGGCGGAATGAAGTATTTGATAGCGCCGTGGCCAGTGCCAGGCGGTTTTTCAAAAAGAGCCTCAGCCAGGACAAGGAGGAATCGGATGCGGACAGTCTTACTGCTACCGACGAGAGCGGCGCAAGCAAGGCAGCAGCGGCGGCAGCGGCGTCAGCTGAGGAAAGTCAAGCTACGCGGCCCAAGGAGATAAGCCCAGTCTTCCACCAGTTCCTCGACGCTACGTACCAGCTACTAAGGCAACACCCCGACCGCTTTGAGTACAACGAGCGGTTTCTCCGCCGGCTGCTCTACCACCTCTATTCGTGCCAGTACGGGACGTTCTTGTACAACAACGAGCGCCAAAGGCGCGACGCACATGTGCAGGAGAAAACGTCATCTGTCTGGGACTATTTCTTGTCGCGTCGGCAAGAGTTTGTCAACCCAGAGTACAACCCGGACATCGACGGCTCCGACAGGCAAGAGGAACGACTTTTGTTCCCGCTCCTCAAGGACATCAGATGGTGGCACCAAGTGTTCAACCGTACAGACGAGGACATGAATGCGTCGCTCAATGCAGCTGCAGCTGCAGCACAGAAGAGCGCTGCCTATCACTCTACAATGGCCGCCGGCCCGGCTTCCGTTGTTGTGACGCAGATTGGAGATGAATCTGGGACCTCTGGCACAGCGAGTGGCGCATCCGACTCCCCTCGCCGTAGTGCCAGCCCGATGCCGCCCCCTGCTCTGCAGAGCTTGCAGTCTGCAGCAGGCGAGCTAGAAACACCGGCGACGGCTGCTACGGCCCGTTCTATGCTTGCCAATCCTCCAGATGCGTCGCCGGCCAGTCTGAACCGCAGTGTATCTGCCCACGAGGCCGGCACATTTACAGCTCTGCGGGATGGCATAGCTGGCCTTGGCCTGGGACAGAAGGTTGGTGGTGTTCTTGGCAGCCTAGGCGTTGCCGGAGCCTTGAAGGCACCAGGACCTTCTCAGCATGACAGCCTGGCTAGCGACTCGCACCAGAGACGTAACGGGTCCCATAGAGCTAGTAGCAAGGACGATGGTGAACAAGAGATGAGGGAAATGTCCTGAAAAGAAACACCGTCTAGAGGTATCCCGAGTTCTAGCAATCTCACAAATATCGGTACGAGTGGCGCCGGAGGTTCAAGTCGGCTCAATGAGGATTTAAGCAACACCACGCACCCGGTGTTAAATAAAGGGCTCCAGAATTTCCAGGCCATCTATGTTGGCGACGACATAGACGAGTGATTTCGGGACAGGCGACACTTTGGGAGCGTGGATGGATACTGCCAATAAGTTCGTTGGTATCGAGCGGAAGATGCTCACGTTGAACACAGCAGCAGTTCGTGGGTGTTATGAAGCATTGTATTTTCCGCCCTATGCTCTCATGGGACAGGCGATGGCGTTAGAAATCAGGTTGCTGTTAGTGATAGCCGTTATGATTGCCGTTATTGACTTGTATATATCTTTACCTTTCCGTTATATCACGTGCTGTGGCTCGACTCGTACTGCGGCTACTCATACTGAGCATTCTCGCCTTCAGAGGGTACGGCGATTTGGGCAATGAAAAGCAAGTACTACCCCGCCCTGAAGACCGACGACGTAGAGCCCCACGTTCGGTACGTATAGTCGTGTGGGCTATCAACTGGGCGAGATTATAAAGTGGATATTAGAGGCAGCTGGCCAGAGCTCTCCTGGAACTCCGCCTATGCATGACAGAATATTACGGCCTTGCCTGCCTCGAGAGCCCCGCCACACCGCTGTGCGGGCAGCATTTGCATTCTACTGACTATTCGTAGAGTGCGCTCGGGACAGAGAGCCTAAAATTGCAGATCAGTTCTGTTGTGTTATTGCCTGGAGCGTAAACCAAGATATCAAGCTGGGCTGATTGCATCACCCTGTCTCGCGTGACCGCCTTCTCCTGCCGCTCCTCTCACCCACCCATAGCATCGCTTTCCCCGCTGCACTCGCGATCAAAACTCACTGTAAAGCCCCCTAAAACCACGCCCCCCTCAGCCGGCCCCTCCAACAGGGCGAAATTAAATTAAAGGAAAGGAGCGAAAAAACAAAAACCCGAAAAACACAAACAACATTGGCAAGACCCGCATTGCCTTGCTTGCCTGCTTCCTTTTGGACATCATCTCGACCTCTGCACTCCGACGACTTTCCTATCGAATCCATCTCTGACCCTCCTCCGCCGTGGCTGTTCTTGCTTTAGCCTGAGAAAACGGGTGTATTCCATCCCTCGTTTCGGCCGTGCTTCCTGTCTCCTGTTGCCCACCGCCGCGCCTGCTCAATCCCCTTTTCCTACTGCTCTCCTCCACCCAACCCATATACCCACTCTCTACCGCTGCGACTCGTTTCCTCCCGCTCTCATGGCAGACGCGCCCAGCTCCAACGACGAGCTCTATCCCATCGCCGTCCTCATCGATGAGCTCAAGGTACGTTTTTGCGGGCGTCTGAGAAATTACACCTGGTCGATATGTGCCGCGAAACGTGGGCTGACGGTACCGCTCTTTGCTTTACCTGTGCTTCTAGCATGACGATGTTCTGCTCCGCCTGAACGCCATCCACCGCCTGTCCACAATCGCTCTCGCTCTCGGCGCGGAGCGCACCCGCGATGAGTTGATTCCATTTCTCGATGGTCGGTACCATTCTCCCTTGTCTTCACACTTGTCACCCCTCTCTCCTGCCTCCCTCCCTTCCTACCTCTCTCTCGCGTTTTTGTCGAGCGCGATATGTTTTTGCGTCTCAGCTGGGAGGATGGAACATGGCTTGCGAAAGCGAACGATACACGGCGCAGCAGGCCAGACGACGCGATACGGGCATGCGTCTATGGTTGCGGGAAAGATATGGAACGAGTTGTGGGGTGTGGAATAATACCGCTGACTAGCCTGCTGCCTCAGAATCTGTCGAGGATGAAGATGAGGTGCTTGTTGCTCTAAGCGAGGAGCTGGGCAACTTTATCGAGTATGTCGGCGGCTCTCAATGGGGCCACGTCCTTCTCTCGCCCCTGGAGAATCTCGCTGCTATTGAGGAGCCCGTTGTACGGGACAAGGTTCGTGCCGTCAACATAGGGCTCACCGTCAATCGACGACGGCCTCTCCTGCTTTCTGGATCTACTTATCGCCTTTGCCCCGACTAACCAAACTGTGTACAGGCTGTCGAGTCCCTCAACAAGATCTGCGAGCAGCTCTCGGCAAAACAGGTCGAAGACTATTTCGTCCCCTTGACCGTTCGTCTGTCTAAAGCCGACTGGTTCACATCAAAGGTGTCGGGCTGCGGCCTGTACACCACCCCATACAAGAAGGTGCCGCCGAATTTCCAGGAACAGCTCCGCCAGCAGTTCGGCCACCTTGTTCACGATGAGACGCCAATGGTCCGGCGCCAGGCTGCCACACACATGCCTAGCTTCGTGAAGGAGATGCCCGCCGCTATTGTGATTGATGAGATGATACCCCTGTTTCAACATCTGGCCCAAGACGATCAGGACAGCGTGCGCCTTTTGACTGTCCAGATCCTTATTGCCATTGCCCAAGTTGTTCCGAAAGAGCAGCAGGCTAGCCACGGTGTTCTTCTCACGGCCCTACGCAGTCTGATAGAAGATAAGAGCTGGAGAGTTCGCTATATGGTGGCCGAACACTTCGAAGAGGTATGGACTGGTCCTCGCAGCTCCACGCGCGATTTCTCTCCTGCACCACGTGTTACACTCTGCTAACGCAACCGTTATAGATCGCCAAGGCTGTTGACGAGGAGGTTGTGACGAGAGACCTAGTCCCGGCGTTTGTGAAGCTGTTGAAGGACAACGAGGCCGAGGTGCGGACCGCTATTGCTGGCCAAATACCTGGCTTCTGCGCCCTGGTGGACCGCGAGATTCTCCTGAACGAAATCATGCCCAGCGTCGAAGACCTTGTGTCCGACACGTCCCAGCATGTCCGTGCTGCTCTCGGCACACAAATCTCTGGCCTGGCACCGATTCTGGGCAAACAAGAGTGCGTTGATCTCGAGCGCTATAACATTGACAGTGGAAGGATGACGCTAATGCGCGAACTTAGGACTATTGACCACCTCTTGCCCATGTTCCTCCAAATGCTCAAGGACGAGTTCCCCGAAGTCCGCCTTCATATCATCTCCAAGCTGGAGCTTGTCAACAAAGGTGCGGAACTACATAGAGCTCCCTCTCCCTACATGGCTAATCTCGACATGCTCATTCTCTCTCTTTTTTTTTTTTAACAGTGATCGGCATCGAACTCCTCTCTCAATCGTTACTTCCAGCAATTGTCCAGCTGGCCGAGGACAAGCAGTGGAGAGTTCGGCTTGCTATTATCGAATACATCCCGCTGCTGGCCAGCCAGCTCGGCGTGCAATTTTTCGACGAGAAGCTGAGCAACTTGTGTATGGGATGGCTCGGAGACACAGTGTTCTCCATCCGGGAGGCGGCCACACACAACCTAAAGAACCTGACGGAGGTGTTTGGTGTCGACTGGGCCAGCGAGGCTATCATTCCCAAGGTGATGGCTATGGGCAGCCACACGAATTATCTTTATCGCATGACAACTTGCTTTGCCATAACAGTGCGTCCTCCAATCACCACTACTGCTTGCTCTCAGCTTCGCTCTCGGGTGGTGGCATGCTTGCTAACATTGTGTACAGACCCTTGCCTCTGTTGTGAGCCTGAACGTCATCGACAAGCACATCCTTCCCATGCTGGACAAGCTTGTTGTGGATGACATTCCGAACATCCGTTTTAACGTTGCCAAGACGTATGGCGTCCTAATTGACGTTCTGAAGCGGTTGCCGGATCAGGGGACACTGTACTCTATCGAGAAGCAGGGCACCACAGAACCGCCATCGACAAAAGGAGCAGAACTTATCCAGAGCCGCATCCTTCCGAGCTTGGAGAAGCTGCAGAAGGACGATGATGTTGATGTGCGGTACTTTGCCACAACGGCGGCCGCTGTGGCAACAGGAGCTGTGCCAGGCGGGGACCCGATGAATACCTCTCCATAGACGGCGCCGTAAAAGAAAAGTGTATAAATGAAGAAGCAATTGTCGGTGTACTAAGGCCTTTCCCGGTCGTTGCCATTCGCATTTGCACACTTGCACATTTAGACATTTGGGTTTTGCTTGTTATTTCTAGCTTTGGTGATCCTGCCAGTGAATCTGAATCCACGAATGCAGGAGCATATGCAACAAGCATATTGGGCCGCTCAAACAAAGTTGTGTGGTCCTGCTTGGCTCGTGCTATGCTAACATGTTCTCAAGCACGTGCCTATGTAGCAAAGCGAAGCCGTTTGTGTTGCCTTTAATATGGGAATCGGAACTCGGGTCCAATCAAAACGGCTGCCAGCCTTTCCAGGGCCTCTGTGGGGCGGCAGTGCCTGCTATTCCCGCAAGTTTGGTGGTGTCAATAGCGAGCTCATTCAGAGTCAGCGCCAGCCTCGTCCTATCTCGCACTACCAAAGAAAGACCAGCGATTACTGTGTTCTTGGCCGCGTTGGCGCCACTTTTTTTTTGGTTCAATTTGACAGAGCTGGCAGGCACGCCTCGAAAGCACCAGGGGAGAAAGCACGACAGACGGCACCACTTGCGAGAAGCTGTACAAGCTACTTCTTTCTGTACCACACTTGGCGGTTTGTTTGGACGACTTCTTCTCGACTGACAATCAGGTCTAGTCGGTTCGGTCGATCTGCATTTTGTTTGGATTGAGAGTAGAGCCGGTTTAGCTTCGGTCAGACACGATTTCTGCAATCATTCCCTCTGCCCAACAACTGGCCATTTTCTCTGGCATCTACGACTTTGGAGCGATTAGACTGCCGTAAAAGCCCGTCTATTATCTTCCTTTCAAGCAGCGGACAGGAGAAACTGCCAAAACACGCACAAACCAGCAAACAGACACGCAGCAACGACCATCCCAAAACGGGATACGACTCTACCAGCTTGAACCTACAAAGCGCCATCCACCTGAACAGGAAGAACAAGGCACCTGTAAAACCTCGCTCGTTCCCGAAAGAGATACTCATAATTATTCCCCTCACCCTCTTCCACATCACACGGCGATGCCGGCAGTCATGGCAAATCAGACAACGGCCTCCGCTACGGCAAATGCGCCGACCACTCCTGTGAAGGTGCCTTCTGCCGCGGCAAGCTACACACCAGCCACGCTGGATCCAGATTTGCGGTCTCAGATCAATATGGTCCTCATCCGGGACGGCCACGTTACAAAGTAATGAGCTGAGAACATTCCTTTACTTTGCCTCTTCAATAGCTCTGTTGTATCCCGGTGGCTGGAATCGTTTTTGCTGACAGATCTGCCAATTGACCGTACAGAATCCAAGACCACCTCCTTCACATCCTCAATGCCGACTCCTCCAACTGGCCTGCCGCCATCCAAGCCCATGCCTTACAGCTGTTGCGGTCTGGCGACTATACAAACTTCCCAGCGCTTATGCGGCGCGTCATGGACGACATCCGCCGTGACACCTTAATGGCCACGAACAACTCCTCCTCTTCCACGACAAATAGCACAAATGGCGATGGTGCTTCGCTTCCGCAGTCAGCTTCCTCGTCACCGGTCAAATCCGGCACAGAGAAAAAGGGCCGTGGCCCAGCCACATCTCTAGCCCTGCCCAAGAATGTCGTCGACGAGGCATTGCGGGTGACCAGAGAGAGCCTAGAGATGGTGTGCGAGATTGAAGAGAACGGGACGCTGTAACGCGTATTTAAGCCTAGTTCTGTCCCAGATTCCGCATGGCGGTCTTTGCTTATTTTTCTTGTCTTTGGATCTTGTTCCGGAATAGGAGGCGTTTTATTGGTATGCCTCTGAGGAGGTGGCGTTTTATGGTTTTATATCTGTTATAATCCTCGTTCTGCTCACCTTGCTTCTTTGCCACAATCTACCCTCTCCTTCTGTGACTTCCAGACGCAATCATCAGTGACATGGACTTGGAACGACTCATTGCACCTGCGCGTCATCACGAGACTGAAACCCCTAGCAAGAGTTACGTTTTGCCAGATTTGCAGACCAGCTCAAAAAACCACCACTGTGATGCGCAGCCATAAACTTGGCTTGTATGATGTTGCAGAACCTTGAAGAGCAGAGCGGTTGCCAGCCTTGTGTCACTAACCATATCATACCCAGACAGAAGGCAGGGCTATGCTTGGCCAGCGTACAAAGCGTGCTCGGGTAGGCGAATGCACCGGAACAGCAGGATAGGTGTGTTTCAACCCAGGCAAGTAAGCAGACAAGCTGGCAGGACGGTCTTTGTTCAACGTCGAATGACAGTGGAAAGTAATACCGCTCTTTTCTCCGGCTGCGTGGCACTTTCATGTTGTGCTCAAAAGCAATATGTTTGTGCCTAGCAAAAGATAAGAGTAATGAAATGCCTAGGAGAGTTCCGGCAAACGAGCTATTTTTGTTGCCCTGAATCAACCTGTCCAGCACCACTTGTCACATGCCTATCAACCGTACGGAGAAGCAATCCGCAATGGCAAGAATAACATAAAGCTTGCCGTTGTGCTACTTTAGAAATCAGTATTGTACGGAGTACGAAAGGTACTAAACCTTCTGGCGTCATAGCATGCTTCGTCCCATGACAGTTCTGGCAGAGAGATAGAAGTAAAGCACAAATATCGAGTAAGAAACTAGAATACAACTCTGTAACGGCATGACCACCCTCTCTCAGCCTAAAAAATGACCCAAGCCAGCTCGCTCTAATGCGCACCCGTCTAGTCATAGAGATCATCATCCTGGCCTGCGTCACCAAAGCCCTCCGGAACAGCACCTCCAGCATTGCTAGGGCCGGCATCGACGCCGCCCTCGGGGAACTTGAAGTAGGAGCCCGGACCGGTGTTCTTCATTTGCTGCGAGAACGCCTCGTACCTGCGGACTTCAACATCTGTGACAGACCGCCGAGCCATCTGCATGGCCTCTTCAAAGTGGCGTTTAGTCAGCTCCGGCACTGGGTCCTCGGCCTCGTCGTCCATCTCAATGTCCTCGCCAGCAGCCTCGGCAGCCTTCGTCCGCTCGATGTCGGCGGTGATGGCTTCCTTGATGGCCAGCTTGACGGCCCGCTGCGTGATGAAACCCAGATCGGCACCCGTGAAGCCCTGCGTCTTGGAGGCAATGTACGCCAGATCCACATCCGGAGAAGTTGGTGTCTTCCGCAGCTGCGCTTTCAGGATGCTTAGGCGGCCGGCCTCGTCGGGAAGGGGCACATAGATGAGCGAGTCAAGACGACCCGGACGGCACAGAGCAGGGTCTAGCTGCTCCGGTCGGTTCGTGGCACCGATAACGAACACGTTCTTCTTGGAAGTCATGCCATCCATCTCTGTTTATGGTCAGTTATTATGCCTCACGGATGCGGTACAGCTGTCGTCTACAGAGGAAGTGAGAGGGGTACATACCCGTCAGAAGCTGGTTGACAACACGGTCGGATGCGCCGCCAGCATCGCCGACAGACCCACCGCGAGCCTTAGCAATAGAATCTAGCTCGTCCAAGAAGACGACACAAGGAGCAGCGGCCCGGGCCTTATCGAAAATGTCACGAATGTTGCTCTCAGACTCGCCGAACCACATGCTGAGAAGCTCGGGGCCCTTGACGGAAATGAAGTTGGCAGCACACTCGTTGGCGACAGCCTTCGCCAACAGTGTCTTACCGGTACCGGGCGGTCCGTAGAAGAGGACACCACGGGATGGGGACATGCCAAACTTCAGGAACTTCTCCGGGTGGTCGACTGGGTACTGAACGCTCTCCTTCAGCTCCTGCTTGACGGTGTCGAGGCCACCAATGTCGTCCCAGCGCACGTTGGGCACCTCGACGACGGCAACCTCGCGCAGCGCAGACGGGTTGGAGACGCCCAGTGCGAAGCGGAAGTTGTCCATGGTGACACCGAGGGAGTCAAGCACCTCGGCATCAATGGTGTCCTCGTCAAGGTCAATGAGATCCATCTTCTCGCGAATCTGCTGCATGGCAGCCTCCGAGCACAGCGCAGCCAAATCGGAACCAACGTAGCCGTGGGTCTCCGAGGCAATCTGCTCCAGGTCGACGTCATCGCCGAGCTTCATGTTCTTGGTGTGGATTTGCAGAATCTCAAGGCGGCCGGTGGGGTCAGGAATGCCAATGTCCACCTCGCGATCGAAACGGCCGAAACGACGGAGCGCAGGGTCGATAGAGTTGGGCCGGTTGGTAGCAGCCATGACAACGACGTTAGAGCGAGCCTTCATGCCGTCCATGAGGGTCAGCAGCTGCGACACAACGCGACGCTCGACCTCGCCATTGGTCTTGTCGCGCTTGGGCGCAATCGAGTCGATCTCGTCGATGAAGATGATGGCAGGGGAGTTCTTCTCGGCTTCCTCAAAGGCCTTCCGCAAGTTCGACTCAGACTCGCCGGCCATCTTCGACATGATCTCGGGACCATTGATGAGGAAGAAGAAGGCGCCGGTCTCGTTGGCTACAGCGCGAGCCATCAATGTCTTACCGGTACCGGGAGGACCGAAAAGCAAGACACCACGAGGAGGCTTGATACCAATAGACTTGAACAGCTGGGGGTGCCGCAGCGGCAGCTCGACCATTTCACGGATCTGAGCCATCTGCTTGCGAACACCACCAATGTCATCGTAGCCAACCTCGTTCAGGTTGTTCTCCTCCTCGTCCCGCTGGATCGGATCGCCCTCACAGTGGATAACAGTGTCCTGGGCCACGATGCCGTACTCGGGTGGGTCCACCTCGACAACCTTGAACTCGACCTGCCGCATGCCGCCTCGTACCATGAAGAGGTCGCCTTGGCGGACGGGTCTGTAAGCCTCGCGGAAGTAAGGGGCAAGGAACACATCGAACAAAGAGCCAGTCAGGCCCTCCACAGTGTCGGCAATGGGCAGGACGGCAATGCGCTTAGCCTATATGATAGAATTGCAGTTAGTTTGAAGCCCTTGGTACCAAAGCGCAAGTTCCCATTTGCAAAAAAAAAAAAAAGGATGATAACGCACGTATTTGATATCTGGGCATGGGTGAATGGTCACGACATCGCCGTGCTTCACGCGAAGGTTTGTGCCGGGCAACACGGGTCAAGCGAGCACTGCCCTCATCGAGATCATCGTCGGACAGAACAATGAGTACCGTGTCCTTCCGCTTCTTTCCGCGGACGAGAACGGCGTCACCCCGGAAGAGCTGGAGAGTGTCCATGGTGCTAGGCGACAGCATGATGATGGAGTTGTCGTCATTCACGGAGTCGGTGACACTGGGTTGAGACCGCTGTCAGTATGGTATTTCATCTAGCCAGTATCTGCGAAAATAGCAGCGCACGGAGAAAGCAGAAAGAGCAGTGTAGTGTGAAGGGTGACATACAGAAGCTGGTTGGGCTTCTTCTTTTTCTTGAGAATGGCCGTTGCGGTGTCGTCCTCCTGTAGTTTTGGTCAGTATTCTCAGTCTCAGTCTCAGAGTGCAGTGCACTTGAATCTCAGAACATATGACCCCGAAGGCATTGAAGTGGGCGAGGTTGGAGGAGTAGAACGTACTTCGCGATGTTCGGCACCAGAAGCGTCGCTATATTGGAGAGAGCATGTTGTTAGCTTTAGAACTGTCGCTGGGAAGAGGGTCCCACGAGGAAAGAAGCCGAAACTTACGCCAAGTTGACCTTGTGCTTCTTAGGAGGCGCGGCATCGTGTTTGTCAGCCATAATGAATATGGATCGAACCAGAAGTGCAGACGATGAAGCTGTATAGTGGTCGACGATGTCGACAGGTCGGTTGATGAGCAGAGGGGTCGAACAGCCGATGAATCTCGAGCTTGGTTCGGCTGTCTTTTTTAGAGCTTGGGAGAAAAAATGTGGCTTTTCGGAGAGCAGCCTCTTCGAATTTAGGCAAAACCACAAGCGGTAGCAAAGTGAAGTTGCGAGTTGGACCGGAAGAAGAGAAGTCGACAAATTCCGGACGTGAATGAAGAGGGATAGGTTTCAAAGGTGCTGAGATTCCGGGAAAGACAGATAATAATAAGGCCAGTTCCGGGAGGTTAGTCTGGGCCGCACAGCAGGAAAGACGTTTGGGGGGGGGCGGTAAGCGTTGTCTGGCTAGGCAGAACGTTGCTGGTGTGGCCTACAGCATGATTATGCGGGACAAGTATCTCTCTGTGTAAATCACATGCAAAAGGTACATTATCACTAGGCGACAGCTGGGATGACGACTGCCTGCCGCGCTGGGAGTTGGGCGCTGAGGCAACTTTCAGTACAGCTGGTGGCCCAAGCTTCTTCCCAGTTCGAAGCTTCCAACGAGTTCCACTGCTGACTGTATGGACAGATTACCCCACCCTTTCGCGCATCGGCAAAGATATCTAGCAAGATTTGGGCTTGTTGCTGGTGGCAATGGAACTCTGATTGGGAAAGCTCTGACAGAAAAAAAAAAGGTACTTTGGTGCAACATCGTTTGCTTGCTACACCTAACGGGAATGCAATGAAAAACAGAACTCGGTGCAAAACGAGCACCAGCAAGCGGGAAGAGCAAACAATCAACAATAACGGGTTTAGAAGCTGCGAAAGCTACACCAAACGGCAACAGTGCAGTCTGCAATCGAAAACAACGATCCCTCTCTTTCCACGTGCTGTTCTCCTCACCCTTATCATAATGTCAAGCTGAGCTGCTGCTGCACCAGTTCTGCCACCCCAAACTGCTTACTGGACTCGGGCCCAGCCTTGGACAGGGGCCAGGTGGCGACCTTCCTGCGAAAATGCCCAGAGAATCCAACGGCGCCCGTGTCACTAGAGCGGCGGCAAAGGGGAAGGTAGTCAGCGCTATTCTCGAATGCCCAGTGGGTGATGGTCTGCCACATCTCGTCTGGGGTATAGCTGTCGGTGCCTGGGCGAGGGCCTCCCACGGCTATACGCTCGTGACGTTCGGGCCTGGATAGCCAGTCATGGTGTGCCCACGAAACGCCAACAACAAGAGCGTTGAAGACCAAGGCAGTCGTCGCTTGGTTGTGGCGGCCTGGGACAATTTCGCGGCTGCGGCTGTGGGTGCGGCTGCGGCTGTGGGTGCGGCTGCGGCTGCGAATGTGATTGTAACTAGAGCACATTATATCAGCTCTAAGTTCGTTCCATCTCGAATGATTTCTCGTCCCTTCACTGCCTTGTCAACATCCCCTTCCTACCTGGCCGACGAGGCAGAGGACCCTGCCAAGGCCTCCGGCGAGGAGGCCCTTGACAGGCTAGGCATGGTAAAGGCGCGCTGCATTTTTGTAGATTGCTTGGTGTAAGAAAGGCTCTACGCTGGACTAGAAAATGACTTTGGTGAACTAAACGAGGAGGGTGGACTTGCCAATACCAATGCCGATAATACCTCTGCCAGTCAGAAAAGGCTAAGGATAAATATGTTTACAAATTGCACATTGCTCTCTTCAAAGGGGAGGCCTCTCTAGCAGACATCAGGCTTCCCATCTGGCGATCAGTTGTTGTGACAGGTAGCCTAGTAGGCCCCAGCCTTCTGCCATTGGCAATGTGCTCGGGGAATGCTTCCGTGCTCGCAGATGCAGGGGGATTTGGCGTGTCTCTCACCTCAATCACACCAGTCGAGGAATAGAGAAAGCCCATTGGCTTTAAAAGTGCACAAAGACATGGATGGATCACCCAAGGCGTTCGTTTAGGCTTTTTCTAGCAGGTGTCCTTGCAGGCCGCGGCGCATTTGCGAACCAGAAAGAGCCTAAAGCAGCCTTAGATCCCCTTCTAGCACAGCTGTACGAAACGCTTTCTTGATTTGTGGGTATGAAATTATGCCTGACGGCTCTCGAGTCTATAGCACCTTCCCATGTTCTGACACTGCCTCCCAAAACAGAAAGCACCTTCCTCCCAGTAGAAATACAGTGTAGGTATCATAATTTTGAACAGTCAGCAGTATTAAATCACTCTGCTCATTCCTCTCCCCATTCGCTAATTCCAGTCCATCGTAACAGACTCTTCAGATAAACGCCAACACGCCGCTGCTCGCACGAGACGTGAGAGAGTTGTGGGAGCCCAGTTGTGGCTGTGAGTACTTGGACACAGCCAGGCCGATGCCGCCGATGCTCCGGCCCTCTTCCGTGAAAGCTCTTGGGCGAAGCTCCGGGCGGCTTCCGAAGTGCTCATAGGTTTGCACGGGAGATTGGGCAAATCCTTCCGGATAATCGTCCGCGAACGAATCGTGCTGTGGCTCAGGATAGGCTCCCGGCATCGCGTCCGCGTCGCTCATCTCCACCTCTGGCGCTATTGACTCTTCAATAGGATAGTTGTACGCCGAGTCTGGGAAAACAAACGACCTCTGTATATCCTGAGGCTGTGCTTGTTGTTGTTGTTGTTGTTGTTGTTGTTCGTGCTGGTAGTACGGCGTGTGTCCTTCTGCAACCGAGTCCAGCCCGGTGCCCGCTGTTGGCGTTTGCTCATTCCCGACCACAGAGCGCAGCCCCGACTGCGTGAATGGAGTGGACAGCTCGCGGGGATAAAGTGCCTGTCGGGACGCCGTCACATTGTCAAATACGCTAGTCCAGTTCGGCTCTCCAGACTGCAGCGTCTCCCACGAGTCGGATGATGGTGAATACATCCCTTCGCTGTAGCCGCCTCGGCTGTAGCCTCTCCGGCTGGGATCGGGGGTGTCATAGGGCAACAGCAACAGGCTGCGCACCTCCTCCATGGCAGCCGAAATGCCGCTGAGGCCGCTGCTAGCACTCCCCGGCCGACGGCTGCGAAGCGAGATCGAGCGGGCAATCTCTTGTGAGAGGTCCATGTCACTCGTATGCGGTGACACGTGTCCCAGGAACGCAGGAACAGGCGGGTCGAGGCGGATGGCCGCATCGCTGGCCCCGTCACTGGCATTGCCATCTCTCAGCTCGTTGTAGCCCGTGGATGATGATACTGCCCGCAGCCCCAGCTGCTGCCTTTCTCGGATGCTTCTGGCAGCCTCCTGTCCCCGCAAGGCGTGGTCCTCACGAGGCGGGGCGAGCGACAGCGCCGCTACGGATGACCCGCGGCTATCGGTCTGGGGACCGGGGTAGGACACCCCTGCTGGCTGTCGTGGAGGGGTCACCTCCTCGTCCTCTTCAGCAATCACGCGGCTCGGGTTCGGACTGGTGATAAACACCGGTCGTGGCCGGAACGGCTGCGCCATAGTGACGTCGCCAAACGTGACGCTCCCATAGTCTGAATCCTCAGATGGGGCCACTGGCGACCGAACACCTTCGAATGCGGGCGGTGGTGGTGGCGGTGGCCTTGGTGGTGGCCCGGGTGGAGGATCTCGTGGTGGCCTTGAGAGTGATCCTGGGGGTGGTCCATCCTTGGACCTCCTGAACCGGCCGGTGATCTTTGCAGCAAAGCTGCCAAGAATGCGGTGTGACAACACCGGCGCTGAAGTACGAATATGCTCATCGCCACCGTTGCTTTGCATGGACGACCGCGACCCAACGAACGAAGTTGGCCCAAGGAGCATTGAGCTGCGTGCATCCCCGTTGTCGATGATGGCCTCCTGGCTTTCCACTCTTCCCTCCGGATGAAGACGCCTCCCGTGTCCATCAAAGACTGCAGGGCTCTCCTGAAGGGTGGTAGGAGTGCCCACGCTTACCCGCTGAAGGGAGATTTCCGTTGGCGGTACGGAGACCCTGTCTCCGCGATTGGTGGCAGACGTCTCGCCAGATATTCCCAGAATATCGCGATATCCATGAACACTGGGACTGTCGTCGCCGTGCAGGTCTCTCTGAGTGGTCGACTTGCTTGCGCTAGATAATAGCGTTGACTCTTCAAATGGCCACTGCCCTGTAGTGCCTACGTCGCTGCCGGTGGTCACCGTTCTTGGCGGCGTCCTGTGTCCAGGAGGTACGGGGAACTCTGGGATGTCTGCGCCAACGATCCCGCTCTCACGGTCAACGGTCTGGTTCGAGTTCCGCGCCGAGGCGGAGGCGGAGGCGGCATCCGCCTCATATGGGTGACTCTCGACCTTCTCCAATGTTGGTGCCGGCTGGATGCAGATAACAGGGATGTCAGCGACTTTGTATGCCTTTTCTGGCGTGTGCGTCAGAGTCATGGCGTCGCTGCTCTGGCCATCATGGGAGATGGCGACGCCCACAGCCGCCTTTTCGGTTGACCCGCCGTCTGTGGCGACGGCGTTGGCAAGTCGCCGCTGCCGGTCTCGCCGCCTGCAGAAATAGCAGCCGGCGATAAAGGCAAGCGTGAAGCACAGAAGCACAGTAGGGATAAGCACAGCTAGGAGGATAGCTTTTGTGGACGTCTTGCTCTTTGCCGCGGCCGCGGCAGCTGTTGTTGTCCCTGAACTTGACGCGGTTGCTGCGCTGGTACTGCTGCTGCTGCTGGTAGTCGTCGACGGACTGGCGGCGGCGACACCAGCCGAGATCTGCAGAATAAAAGTCTGGCTTTCAGTGGCGTTTGAGCTTTCCAGCGTAGCCTGGATAGAGATGGAAACCGAGGACAAGTCCCCAGACACCGGAACATTGCCTGTCACCGTTAGGTTCTGGGCGTCTAGCGTGATCCAGTCCTCCTGAGGCTGCGTCTTAATTGTGACGTTGACGTCGGTTGTCTCCAGAAGGTACGGCTTCAGGTCCACGGAAAACTGGCTTCCGTACTGGGCCTGCATGTTTGGCAGGTTGCTGCGGAAGACGGTTCCTTGGTCGATATCGACCTGGACGGTGGCATTGACCGTGTCGGAGAGGACGTCGGAAAAGCTGATAACAAAGGCCGTGCTCTGGGCCGACGACGATGGCGTGCCGCTTATCTCCCAAGTGGTATTGTCAAAGGTGAGCCAGTCTGGCAGGTCGAACAGGACGGTGGCAGTCAGATTCTTGGAGCTGGCCTGCATTCCATCGATCTTGACGCCGGTCTGCAGACCGTCGTATTTGAGGGTCTTGCCGATGCTGGCATTTAAGACGATGGACGGGTCGTCCAGGGTGATCTCGTGGCTGCCCACAATAACAGAGAAGGAAACGGCGGCTGCAGAGAAGCCTGTGACGTCGGAGGCGATCAGTTGGAAGTTGAACTTTTCCGGTGGCTCGACCAACGAGTCGCTGGACGGCGTGGTGCCGCTGAAGCTGATAGTGTCCGCGTCAAAGCTCATCCACGAGGGCAGCGGAGAGTTGTCGCCAGACACGGCATAGTAGTTCAGACCAGAGGGCGAGAATGTGTTGGGGGAAAAGGTGAAGTTCACCGGGCTGTCCGGGTAGTAAAGGAGAGACGAGGGCTCCGAGTAGGGGCTGCCCGACTCTTCCAGCTGCTGTGATATCGAAACATTGACGGTCGGTGCCGTGTTCCGCGAGACGACAAGCGTCGAGTTGAGCGTGACAGAGCCAGAGTCGTCAGTTGCCACGAGGCCGAAGGTAAAGCCGACGACGTCCCCTTCTGACACCTCGCTCTCCTGAGGAGTTCCATGCAGCCAGCGTGCATCAGAGTCGATGGAGAGCCAACTTGGAGGGTCACTGAGCGAATAGTTCATGGACGAGGAAGAAGAAGAAGACGTGAATGTGTTGGAAGCAAAGATGAAAGAGAAAGTCTGGTTTATCCGTGCTACAGGAGGCACCTGTGCATTAAGCGGGAAGCTGATGGTGGGTGCGCCATGAGCGAGCTGGACAAAGCCTGCCAGAGCGACGGCCCAAGAGAGCACCAGGGCCGACAGCTGCATCTTGGAGGCCGGTGAGAAGACCGAGAGGGGTGCAATGTCTCCGGTGGTGCTGTTGCAGCTGATGACGACGGGCTACGCCGTCCGAGGCACTTGTTTGCAACCGAAGAGAGCTAAGCAGCGCTGCCAGCATAACGGTTTGGCGATGAGGGAAAGAGCAAGGATAAGGAGCAGCGGGCACAGGATCCGAAGAATCAAGAATGCATTGGCAAAGAATAAAAAAAGAAGGAGGCAGGCCGATGAGGCTAGAAGGAAGGAGAGAAAGCAGAGACAAACGGAGAAAAGAGAGGCTGGACAGAGTCGCTGGACAGAGTCCGTGATGGGGGGTATTATTACGATTATCGTGACGGCGGTCATAAAAAGACGCAGAACTGGCCAAGAGGTGAGAGCGAAAGAACGAGGAGGGAGACGAGGGAATCAAGTCTGTGAAATAATAAAAGTCGTCACAGTCCCAGGGCGGGAAGACGTCGCCCCAGAGGAGAGGGATGAGGCGGACATCCTTGGACAGGTTCATCTGCGTCTTTGCGCGCGGTCTTTACGCAAGAACCGTGTCATCCATGGAGAGGGTGGGCCATGAACGTCGCGATTTCTATAATAGGAAGGCCTCGAAGGAGACAAGTTGGTACAGGAAGGGCCGGCAGGGAACGTCTGGCATGGAGGGAGGCCGTCTAACAGGGCTACTACTGCGCCTCTGGATTGCAAATAGTCTGAGGGGGACTAAAGAGCGCCGTGAAAAGGCGTCGACCATGGCATTCCAGTGGCTAAAGAAGGGAGAGCAGGCGGGACAGGTGACGAAGATGGGTTTTTTTTTCGGGACGGCCTTTAACTGTTCCATGATGGTTGGTACTTATCGAAGGGATCCTGGGTCTGCCCTTGCTTGAGAGGGCTGGTAATATTGTGTTTGTGCGAATGGCAACTTGGAAAAAGAGAGCGGGCTGGAGAGTGGCCTTTGCTTGATCTTTCCTCGTTTTTCCAAATTTAATTTTTTTTGGCCTGGCAGAAGATGGGGTTTCTTGAGGGAAAGCAGAAGCCGAAAAGGCACACAGAGTGTGCGTGGTAGAATGGTGTGGCTGTCCTAACGACGATCGTAAAGGCAAGACGCGCAACCGCGCAACGCGAGACGCGCTTGCTGAAGAGTTTCGCCCCTGAAGACGAGACCGTTTTTTTAGAGCACTACATGTGGCGGGTAAAACCATTAGAGACCCGATTTCCGCACGATTGGGGAAAGGGATGAAAAATTAGTTGGAGGGTGCGCCAGAATTCGGGTTGCAGGCTGGGCGAAGAAAGGGGGAGAGAGAAAGAGCAAAGGGTGGCCGGGATCTCTTGCTCGAATCTTACGATCAGAGTCTGTCTATCAATAGAGCGGGCTCCCTTCTTTTCGATCCAAGGCAAGATGCTGCTATTGGGGAGATGAAGAGCATCAGTTGCTGATTAACAACGACGAAAGGAGACCGGCTGCTCAGGGCCTCGTGTCTATACGGTAGATTAAAATGGACCAGGCGGACGCCTTGCTTCGGTGGATTTGCATTCCTGTAGAAGTAGACGGACTTTGATCGTTTTATAGTGTCCGAGCGTGAAGCTGTAAAGCTGTAAAGCTGTGAAACTGTGAAGTTGGAGCTAGTAGTGGAAGCTACTATGTATGAAGCTTGTGAATAATTGCACGTGACTATCACCTATCGTCACCGTACGCAGTTAACATATCTTACATGTACCAGTTGTGGCAGGCGCAGCTATGTGTTTGACAGGTGCAAGGCGGTGACGAGGGAGAAAAGGCCATGTCCGCGGGGCCCCTTTAAAAGCAAAAGAAGGGGAAAGAAAGAGAAAGAGCGAGAACGGATGTCCCCGTAGTGCTGTTCGGAGACGGGCAAAAAAAGAGGTCGTGAAAAATGGCAAGGCGTAAATCTGCTCTGTTGCAGCACCACACAAAATCGCCGCTTTCTTTTCCCTCCGCTTTGCCCCTCCTCAGCGTTTCCACGCCCGATCTCCGGGCCCGAAGGAGAAACGACGAGAGACTGACTACAAGCAAGAAGGGGACAAGAGGGAAGAGGACAGACAGCGCTTTATTTTCTTTTTCTTTTCCTTCTTCTTTTTTTTTCAAACAAATAAATAAAGTTTAGGAGATCACAGACACAAGGAAAACAAAGACACTACGAGGAAAAAAAAAAGTTGTAAAATTTACACACAGCACAGACAGCTCGTATGGAAAGCATTGTGCATAGAAATCCGCCCAGCCCGTCGTCCTCGCCAGAGCTCAACCCGCTCATCACGCTGGGCGACATCCACGTCGGTGGCGACCGTGGCGATCGTGGCGACCGCGGCGACAATGCAGACGACCGGGACAGCCGGAATGGTGATAATAATGGCGGTAGCGACGGCGACGTGCTCGCGCCCCTGCCAGAGTACAAGGCCGCGGGGGAGACGGTGATTGACTTTGACGGCCTGCTGCAGCCGGCGCCGGCGCTGCGTCTGCGTGAGGACCTGACCGAGGGCTGTGGCGGCCAGACGTGGCCGGCGGGCATGATTCTGGCACGGCATCTGCTGCGGCATCGACGGGCAGAGATGGTGACGGCACGAATGTGAGTGAGAGGGAAAGAGAGAGAGAGAGAGAGAGAGAGAGAGAGAGAGAGAGAGAGAGAGAGAGAGAGAGAGAGAGAGAAAAGAAAGATAACGAAAGAGTACATGCTGACTCGACTAGCCTCGAGCTGGGCTCTGGTGGCGGTCTTGTCGGCCTGGCTGTGGCACTCGCCTGCCGAGCATCATCCTCCTCGTCGACGTCGTCCCCGTCGTCACCGTCGTCCCCGTCGTCTCGCCCCGACAGCAGTCCGGTATACGTCACGGACCAGGAGCCCATGCTGTCGCTGATGCAGCACAACATTGCGCTCAACGGGCTGCAGAACACGGCCCGGGCGCTGGTGCTGAACTGGTGGGTTGTTTTGTTTTCCTTTTTGTTTTCCTTCTTGTTTTCTCCTTGCCTCCCTCCTTTCTGACCGAGCCAAGGGGCGATCCTCTCCCGCAAGCGGTTCGCGCGCTTCGACCGACAGTCGTGCTGGCAGCCGACTGCATCTACTTTGAGCCGGCCTTTCCGCTACTCTTGGCCACGCTGGAAGAGCTGCTGCTCCTGGGAGAGACCGAGACCGAGACCGAGACTGAGACCAAGGGCCAGCCGGTCACCATCTACTTCAGCTTCAAGAAGCGCCGGCGCGCCGACATGCAATTTGTCAAGAAGGCGCAAAAGCGCTTCTGCGTCACCGACCTGGCCGATGCGGATCGGCCAGTGTTCAGCCGGCAAGGCCTGTTCTTATACTCTATCACGCGCAAGACGAGCAGAGGCCAGCAGCAACAACAGCAGCAGCAGCAGCAGCAAAAAGACGAGTGAGCGTGAGCAAGAACTCGAGCGAGCGTGAGCATGTGAAATTATGCATTTTGTGCCTGTCCATCAGATGTTGGGCTACAATTCTTTCCCCTCTGGCTCTACCCTGCCTCTGCTGCCAAGGAATAAGGAATAACATCGGAACAATTTTGTTGTAGATAGTACTGTAGACTTTACTCGGCCGCAGTCGGCTCCATAGAAACCCCAAATCCAGCTTCCTGCATCCTCCTATGCGCTCCCACATTTTGGTTCAGAGGCATGCAGGACGCTTATTTTCGCGGCCGTTGCTGGCATTCCGGACGGCCCGCTCAAGACTCGCCATGCCAGCAGAGGCTGCATGCGTGACCACGGCCTTGTTCTACGGGCACAGGCACAGGCACATAAGCAAGCCTTTGGCATGCTTCACCGCATGTCTAGACCTCCCTATCCCCCGCGCCACACTTCGGTCGTCCTCTTTGCCTCCCTCTGTAGTTCTCACAAGTGAACCTGTATGCATAGTCTAGACCGCTCTGGGACATTCTTATAGAGTTGATGCACGTGAACATCTGTCTGTCTGTCTTCCGAAAGCCGCCTTCCGAAGGCTTTGTTGCCAACTCTTTGCAAGACGCCCTTGTGGCAAGAAATATATCTTGCGACAAGAATCGGACTCGGACTCCCCCATACTCTTTGCCGGAGGGGAAGAGTCTGGCAAGATGCGCAGTGCACTCTACGGATGGCTGAGGCCCTTTCTTTGTTCTCCCACCCTTTCTCTCTGTATCTCCAGTTTCGATCCGACCGTGCTGACGAGACACCAAAGGATTGAGCAACCGAAGACGTAAGAGAAACGAGAGCCTTCCAGCGTGCCGGCTGCCAAACCGCTCAGGCACAACAGGCGCACCAGGAACAGAAAAGGGTTTTTTTTTCCTTCATCTTAGTGGACATGCAGTGCATTATAGTGGGCTGGCGCTAAGAGCCTGCACAAGTACGGGTAG
>JRUC01000104.1:0-42259 GCA_000806385.1 Leptographium procerum
CCATTGTACGGTGCCAGACAAAATCGCGGTATAAATTTGTGTGAGGTACTTTTTGTCGACTTATCCAACTGCTACTTATTTTGTAGTTGATTCTGTATACTACATAGTATGCAAGTATCGTTCGTCATTTTCCATAGCCGAGTAGAGAACGACTAAGCCCGTCAAAGCCCTGTCCCGTTGCACGTCCCTAGGGAGGTGGGATGATAGGGTTTTGACTGCTCTAATGGTGCTTTGAGCCAATTCGCCCTACCAATACAGGGCTTGGCACCGGCACTGTAACAATACTCCCGCGCCGCGTTGTTAAATGGCACCCCCCTAGTAGTGTAGTTTATCCGTAGGCGGCTGTTTTTGCCGATTGGATGATTCTATCTAGTCCTGGTCTTTGGGAGCCTTCCGGCTACGGCGGTAGCAAAGATAGAAAAAGCAAACAGATTCTACACAATAAGAGACGGACTACTACACCGTATTTAGGCATCATTAGTATGGAGTGGTTAAAATATTGTGAGGGGGGACAGATCGGTCTATTTAAAGCCTAAAAAGAGAAAAGCCACAATAGTTGATCGTGGGTAGACGGAATTTTTTGTCACTGCCATATCCTCACACGGGGAATTTAGGGCGCCTGTGTGGCTTCTGAACAAAGTACACCCTCAGATCTAGCGGCTGCTGCCGTCTGTGTTGGCTGTTCTAGAGTGGGACCTAAACAATAATCCCTCAGAGATAACGTCTCGAGCCAATTGTCCTATCAAGAAGAGGCAAAAGCCTAGACAAGATCTATTGACTGGTACCTCGTACGCTGTCGATTGGCTGTCCAATTCTGCATTGTGAGCGCAGATCGAGGGCCGGCCCGATGTACATAGGGAGGTGAGCCTGCTTTTTGCAATGCACTAACGTCTAAATCGGCCAAGAATCCACACCCGTGACGAGACGCGAGGAAGAAGCTTGTTGATGTCTCTAGGTCCTGCCCTAGCGAGAGGCAGGTGAGAGTGGGGTAACAAAGCCCCATGATTATCATGACTGAGTTACATATTACCTGAACAATGGTCATAACAACCCGCACGTTGATGGTCCGACCGTGGCACCCCACATACAATTATCAACCCTGGACTCATTTTTTTAGCCTACCTGGCCGGCCTCCTTCATCTTCTCAACGGTCGGGCTCGCTCAGGCTGTCTTCCCCCCTTCCGATATTTCCACATCGGACTGATGCTGCCCCTGCTGCTGGTTCTGCTTCTGCTGCCGGCGGGCCCGCTTGTGAGAGCGGCGGCGCTCTTCTCCCGCCTGTTATGTGAGGTCAGCACGCCGCCTGAAAAGACAAAGCTATAGATAAACAGACTCAGCTTAGAGCGGCGGCTCCGCTCCTTCTTGCCGCCAGCGGTGGCAATGGCACCAGTGGCGCCAGGAGCGGGCAGGGCCAGCTAGCCGCCTGCTGGTGGCCCAGCGCCACCTCCGCTATTGAAGGTGGCGCTCCTGATGTAGTCGTTGTTTGTTATGTTATATGTGGCCATCTAAATTGCATATATTAGCATTGCATTATCAGAAAGACGACTCCAACGGCAATTGGCGATCACATACCTTTGTTCAGATGGCGACGTCTTGTTTGAATAACAGAAACTTAGAAGAAGGGAAAAAAAAAGAAGAGATGAAGAGAAACGAGACAAAAAGGGTAAAGAAAGAGTAAAGAAAGAGTAAGGAAAGAAGAAAGAGTAATGAAAGAGAAAAGATGAAACTATTTATACTCGAAAAAAAAGCTTAAGTTGCACCAGCTTAGGTACTGAGCATCATACGAAACTAACGCAAGGCCTCTTACTATTGTTGAAACTATCTCGCGAGAGAGCTTTTATTGAGGTCGGTGGCTTAGCTAAATTGGTAGAAGAGGCCTTTATATAGACAATAGACACTTAAGAAGCCTATATTACCGAATGGGGAAATTTAAGGCCTCTAGCGCATTGCTATTTACAGCTATTTGTGTCGGATCTTCTGATGGTTAGGAGGGCGTGAACGCGAGCTTACTCCAGCTCAGGGCTGCAAAAATCCCCACGCGGTCCCCTAAATAGGAAATCGAGCTTTCCCCGCTCGAACCTTTAACCTTTTTTCTTATTCTCTCTTCTCCTTGTTTCCTTCCAAGACACCATTTTCAGCTCACGTTCACTTCTCACTCAAACAACAAGGAACACATTCTTATCTGTTTAGTTGATCGAGAACATGACGAGTATTTCGGTAGCAACTACCGTTCGACTTCCGTTGCCTTCTCAGGGCAGCGTAGAAGAAATAGAAGAGGAAGAAGAAGCGCTGTCTGTTACTTTTACTAAACGTGGACAACCTTTTTTCGCTTCTTGAGGAATATGATCCTCAAAAAGATTTCCTAATTTGCAAAGGTCTGAAGATGGCTTGCTCCCACCCCTTTTTTGTCGTCGATCCTGATACGGGTTCCTCTTTATGTTTTTATCTTATTCCAACGTTGTTACCTTATCAACATACTAACACTTGAATTTCTCTCTTTACATAGACGTGCCTGGGGGGACATTTGATCAAATCGATAAAGAAGAGATGCCTCGGACCGAAAGTTTCGGTTCTTCTATCCCAAAACAGGTAGCAACCTTTTCATCACAATCCCAACCGGGCAGCATGAACGATGCCATGCCCAGCTGCTCGACTGCGTCAAAGCAGACCTCATGTCTATGGGGATGACGCCGACAAGCTGGTGTAATTCCCAGGCTACGCGGTTCTACGGTGTCAGCGGCGGAGGTGGCGGGAAAGAAGGCGACTCTGGCTTCATCCCTGTCCCGCAGCGAAAGCCGTCTGACTGGCCCACCCTCGTGGTTGAGTGTGGAAGGAGCCAGTCTCTGCCGAGCTTGCGGGAAAAAATGGAATGGTGGTTTAGAGATTTAAGTCACTAGGTCAAGATTGTCCTATTAATTAAGCCGTACGAGGGCCGCAAAGTAATGCTGGTTGAAAAGTGCACCGAGAGCGTGTCGTTAAGATCTGGCCCACTTACTTACAGTGGTGCTCTGGCTGTCGCGTTAAGATACAACACACTTCAGCCCTTTCTCCGCCATACCAATGTCGTCACGCGAAAGACAAATCCAGTTCGCTACGAGGTCCTTAGAGGCGATCTTCTGCTGGACTTTTTCCTTTTGCAGGACCGGCCACCTGTTGCCGGTGCTGGTGAGCGGCAGAATATCATCATTGAGGAGCGGATGCTGGCCAATTGTGCTCGTCTTGTTTGGGGCAATTGACAACCTCAATGGGTCGGTGCAGCTTCGGCCGTCTCCTGCATTGTGCTTGTGTGATGCCATGAATCCTTGGACTTATCGGTTCAAAAGCCTGTGCAGTGGTCGTAAGACTGTCGCAAGGGCTGGATTGTTTTTACATTGTCCTTGGACTTGTCGGTTCAAAACCTTCACAGGAGTCGTACGACTGTAGCAAAGGTTGGATAAAGCTTTTTTTCTTTTTGGGGGGATGTCCGGTTGATCCGGGCACCTCTGAAAGAGAACGCTGTTTACAGCATTGCATAGATCTAGAAGAGTAGAAGGTATTCCCTCTCCGGCAATCCTTTGCTCATTTCCCCTCCTATCCGTCTGTTGTCATTGTCTCTAGCCTTCCTACTCGCTGCACCGAATGGACCGGCTACTCGGCTAAGCTGTACTTTGCTAATGGCATGCTGGTCTTCTTCTCGTCGACGTGGCCCTGCTACGGCATGCTACCAAGCTCAACCGGCAGATTACTCGCAAGGACCTGCACATAGCCAATATCATGGTCGACCTTGACCCTGCCGACGAAAATGGCAGCGCAAAGATCACGGCGGTGCTGGGTTGGAAGTTTGCCGGCGTGGTGCTTGCTTCCAAGTGGAATCCGGGGTGGTAATTCTCTGAAACTAACGGGACGACGACAAGTCGTCTGACGAGAAGCAAACGAAACGTTGTCCGGTGCGATATAACAGATTGGTTAGAAGTGTTGGAAACGAAATATATTACATCTAAGAGCAGCTGTGAGTGCTTAAAAACACTAATTAAAAATAAACAGGGCTGGTTCCATTTACATCTGCACTTGTTTTCCATGATGATTATTGTATGCTATATTGGGTGGGATTGCTGTTGTTAAATCATCGGGCCTAAAATGCGCGTGTATTGATGTGGGAAGGTACCTCCACTGCATGTAGCTAGAGCCGAAAACCCTGCTAAATAGGCAGCCTAGCGTGGCTTGCTACATAATCTACAGGTACCTCCTTATACCTTTGCATAAGTCCTTATAATTTACATCTTTTAATCGGTGTAATTACTGTAGGGGATTTTTTGAGCACTGTAGTAATGAGCTACAGCGGTCCGACAAAGAATTGCCCTACTACAGACCCTATTTCAGCCTCGTTCGTGGACTATTATGCTCACTAGGGCCACATATTTTCAAAGTCTATAAGGGTGCATGGTCTAGGGGTATGATTTTCCCTTCGCATGGGAAAGGTCCCCGGTTCGAATCCGGGTGTATCCACAAATTTTTGCCCTTTACTTGCCTTTTTGCCCCCCGTAGTCTGTACGAAGTTGATACTCGCAACTCCATATAATTTAGTTTTACTACAATTTACTGATGCCCAGTGTGTTTTCATACAGTTGACGCATATTTTTTTCAAGATAAATACTACATTAATGTGCTAAACTATATAAATCTTCGGTGTACATACCAACTCTCTCCATATAACCAAAGTACACTGCATGTACAACTATATCAGTGTCTTGAGCAAACCTTTGAATCCGCAGCTGTAAACAATTACTAGAAGTTCTAATTACACCGTCACTGGCGCCTGAGCATATTTGGCCAGAGCTGGGTCAAACTTGGCGCAGTCCGCGACGGACTCTGTCCACAGAGCGTCGATAAACTTTTCGCCTTTCTCAGTGTTAAGAATGACGGCGCCGGGGTCGACCTTGTTGTGCTGCAAAAATTTGCCATTCGTTTCAGGGCCAGAGACGACGGCGGCATAGATTAGGGTGTGGGCGCCCTGTGAGACAGTTCGTCCGACTATGCGGCGGGCTAGGACGACAACATAGCGGAAGTAGAAGGGAATGCTGTCGTCGAGGCTGGTGCTGCGGAGGAAGCCAGGACAGACGTTGTTGACCACGACAAGGTCGCCGATGTTGGGGGATGAGGCGACGATGGCAGCAAGCTTGCGGGCATAAGAATTGACGCAGAGCTTGGTGTCGGCGTAGCGGTTCAGGGTTGAGTAGTGTGCGGGATCGTCGTAGTGGCCGAGGACGGTCTCGCCGGCGTCAAAACGGACGGGGTCCTTTGTCAACGTCTCCTGGTAGACGTGTGTGGCGGAGCCGGTAAAGGTGATCCGGCCAGGACGGCTGTTAGGACTGCCACCAGACCGGCGAGACCGGGCGGTGGCGACGAGCAGCGGCAGCAGCTCGAGGCAGACCAGCAGGTGCGTGTAGCAGTTGGACTGCATGTTGCGCTCGTGGCCGCCGGCAGCCGCGACAGACATCTCGCGCTGCGGCACTAGCTGGCCGGCGTTGGCGAGTAGTACGTCGAGCGCGGGCACCTCGGCGCGGACGCGCTCGGCAAAGCGCAGCCCGGAGCGGTAGTCGGCCAGGTCGAGCTCAAACGCCTCGACGACTGCGTCTGCATTGGCCCGCTTCACTTCCGGGTCGGCCTTGAGGGCGGCGACGGATTTTTCGCCGCGAGCGGCCGAGCGTGACGTGATGATGACACGCTTAGCACCTAGCACGAGGAACTGGCGAGCGGCCTCGAAACCAACGCCGGCAGTGCCGCCGGTGACGATGACGGTCTGGCCGGCGAGCGAGATGCCAGACGGTGTGGCGGGGATCGTGGGCTGGAGCATGGCGGGTAGGTAGAACGGGGAGAGCTGATGAATGAATGAATGAAGGAATGGATGGCTTGATGGATGAATGGATAAATGTGGTGGAAAAGCAGATATCACGTAGCAGAAAGTATCGGGAGATATTGGAATGTTTTACAGGGTCATCACGCAATCCCGGCCAAGCGATCACCTTCGCCTGCTCCGTCATGGACAGCAGCCTTCTGTCGATCAAGACAGGGCGGCGGAGCCGGAACGAAGTAATTGTTCCCGGCGGCGGAATCAAAATGTACTGCGCAGCAGTACTTTGGTGTGGTGGTTGCAGGGATGATCGGCGACGCCTGCTGACAAATATCTCACATGATATACTTACGAGTAGGCCATTCTAACGAGACCTTATATCGCGTCCGAGATAACCATGAAGATTGGAATTTATCGTCTATTGCGAAAAAAAAGCGATAAGGCTACAGACCGTCTAGTTGACTGTTCTAACGACATCGTCAAATGCTTTGGCGACGTGTGCGACGTTCTCGTTTGTCACTGTCAGAGAGTCAGTATGCGTTTGCTTGTTGGCCTTTTCGTTGGCGGCCAGTACTCACATCCTGAAATGGATATCCGGCCAGAGCTGAGCATGTAGACGTGGTGTTTTGTCCGCACAACGCCGACCTGGGCCTCAGTGAGGCCAGTGTAGGAGAACATGCCGATCTGGTCTGTTAGTATGCTTTCCTTCTCAATTGTCCACGTCTATCTCTTCGTCTGTCTTCGCCCGGCATCTCGCTCAGCATCTTGCCCACTAACCTGGTTCACAATGTGGATCCACGACCCCGGCGTGCCCAGCCGCACCAGCTCCTCGTACAGGGCCTGGCGCATGGCCTTTATGCGGCCGCTCATGGTGACGAGGTCGGTCTTCCACTGGCGGCGCAATGCGGGCGTCTGCAGCACGGTGCGCACGATGTCGGAGCCGGCGCGCGGCGCCATGGAGTACTCGCCGCGGATGAGCTGGCAGGCGTTGGCGAGGACGACGCCGTGGGCGGACGGGTCGGCGTCGGCGCGCAGCACAACGTGCAGGGCGCCGGCGCGCTGGCCGTAGATGCCAAAGTTCTTGGAGAAGGACTGGGCGACGAAGAACTCGAGCTGCTGGCGGGCGTAAAAGTGGCGGATGGCCCAGGCGTCGGTGGCGGCGTCGCCCGAGGCGAAGCCCTGGTAGGCGATGTCGAAAAAGGGCACGAGCCCGCGGCGCTCGCAGAGGTCGGCGACCTGGCGCCACTGCTCGGGCGTCGGGTCGGCGCCGGTCGGGTTGTGGGCGCAGGCGTGCAGCAGCACGACGTCGCCCTCGTCAGCGGTCTCGAGCGCCTGCAGCATGCCGGCAAAGTTGATGCCGCGCGTGGCGGCGTCAAAGTACGGGTACAAGCGAACGTCCAGGTCCTGCAGCTCCCAGATGGGATAGTGGTTGGCCCAGGTCGGGTCCGGCAGCCACACGTGGCCTGGCCGCGCATACGCCGCCAGGTACTTGGCGCCCATGTGGTTGGCTCCCGTGCCCGACACCGTCTGCACCGACACGATGCGGGCGTCCTTGGCGGCTGCCACTTTGGTGTCCTTTGCGTCATTTGCGTCTTCTGCGTCGGCGACGTCCTCGTCAAAGATGAGGTCCCGCGCCAGACCCAGGAAGGCAACGTCGCCCTGGATGGTCAGATACTCGTGCCGGAACGGATTGTGCTTGGCATGCTCGGCCTCCTCGACCGCCTCGACGGTCGGCAGCGGCCACGGCTGGCCGTCGTTGGTCCGATACACGCCCAGCCCCAGGTTGACCTTGAGCGGGTCCGTGTCGGCCAGGTAGGCTGCATTGACAGCAAAAATCTCGTCCGGCGGCGGGGCTGTCGCCGGCACCAGCCCACGACGTGTGCGTGGCGTCTCCATGATTGTCGTCTGTGAAAGCCCAAGTTCGATATCCGGGGAAAGTGGGTTGCAGATGTGAGGAAAAGTGTGGCGTGGCAATGGGGGAACAGGTAAATGAGCAAAAGCCTAGAACATGCCGAGATCAGTCATATTGCACACTATGTTCTGTCACCGACACTTGCCACTTGTCCCCTGCCTATTTTTTTTAGACCAGGCCGTCACCGGAGGTCGTCGGTATCCGCCACACGATTCAGCCATTGATTTTTTTTTCTCCTCCTTTCTATTTCTGTTAGCGGGACCGACGCCATTTTTTTACTCCTGGCCCTAAGCCAAATTCAGACGGTTGGCCGACTTGGCGGCTGAATGCTAGACACATAACGAGCTGTGAACGACAGCCTTGCAGCAACAAAGACAGCCTCGTTTCCTAATAAATCTAGCGAGTATCACAGCTTGTCCTATTAAGATTGACAAATGCTGTACTTTCTTTTCAAGTCGTGGGGTCAAAAGCGCAGCAGTGGTGCTGTGTTGTGGACGCAAGGCGGTGAGAGATTAGTACATAGTGGGAGGAATTGCTCACTAAAGCCACTGTAAACCCAGTGAAAGTCAGCAATTAATTAGGCCTGGCTTACTTGGTTCGACCCTTAGTTAGAAGATACATTTTGGCCTTGCATAGCCTCCACACAAACATCTGGTCGGCATCCAGATAAATTCTACATAGCACCAATCAATCTCATTACTTCATGCTAAAGTCTGATGGTATCATCGTGTTCTGCCCGCACATCACAGACGACCCGGCTACTTCCCGGCCGAGTCAAACCGGCTCAGCGCGAAGCTCGCCAGTGCCGGATCTTCCTTTCCGTTGACCACCAGATCCGCAATCGTCTGCCCGACAATGGCTGCTAGTGTCACGCCCGAGTGCATGACGGCCAGCGTCAGTCCGGCGCGGCCGCTAGCCCCGAGGATGGGCAGCTCGTCTTGCGGGTCTGGCCGGTAGCCGATGGTGTAGTAGTCAAGCTGCAGGTCTGGCAGGGATATCGTCTCGTCGTCGAGGGCGAGCGCCGGCCGGAACATTGCCTTGGTCTGGGCGAATAGTTCCTCGGCCCGGGATTGCGGATCAGTGCCGGGATCGGTGCCGGCAAAGTCGTTGCCGGCCAGGAGGCGGCCGTCGACGGTCTGGCGCATGTGTGGGCCGTTAGAGATGACGAGGCCGTGGAGTAGCCGCTGGTCGACGGGCTTTGAGTGGACTAGTAGACCGGCTCGTCCCTTAACCGGCACGGTGACGTCGACAGTAGCAGCCAGTGGCACTGCCCCAAGACCGGCGGCCAGGATGACGTGGTCGGCGGTGATCCGGTCTCCGGACGCTGTGACGACGCCGCGCACGGCGCCAATGCCGTCGCCGTCGACCAGCAGCCGGACCACCTCGGCCGATAGCAGCCGGGCTCGATACGCTGCCTGCGTTTCGGCTACCAGCAACCGGGCTGCCTCGGCCGCCTCCACGGCGCCTTCCTCGCCGATGACCAGGCCCCAGCCCGTCGCCGGCAGCGCACTGTCGGCGAGCCAGGGCTCGCGCCTGGCCAGCTCGGCGTTGTTGGCGCGCCGGACGTCGTAGCCCCAGCTGGCATGCTGCTCGCCGTCGGCGGCGAGCTTGTCGGCCGAGCCGTTCCACTGCGACGTGCCAGTCCAGCGAATAAACTCCCGCAGGCCGGGAATGGGTGCGGCATCGCCTCCCCCGTCCGCGAGCTCGTGCCAGTGCGCCATGGAGCGGCGGCGAAAGTCGTAGTAGAAGCGCGGGTTCTCAAAGTTGGCATTGAGCCAGGAGAACGAGTTGGGCGTTGCCGTGCCACCGACGTCGACGGCAACGATGGTCACGGCCACACCGTGGTGCGCGGCCAGGTGCCAGGCGATGGAGGCGCCGACGATGCCGGCACCGATGACGATGACGCTCGGCGGCGTCCCGCTCACATCCTGTTTAGTCATGGCTGCGTGAGAGGAGTGGGAAGACTGAAAGGACTGAGACGGGAAGCGGGGTTGAGCTGTCGCGTAGACGGCAGATGACAGATGACAGACGGCCAACGTTTCTCTAGCAAGGCGATGATTCGCCTTCTTATCCCGTCGCTTCTCTACTTCTCGCGGCTACGATTGGCGGAAACCTCCGATCTGCGCCTAACGGAACGCGGGTGCTGTAGTTTGGGATGTCGCCATTTTCAGCGGCGTTACCCGCTGGAACTATTTGACGGAGCTGACTTAGAAGCCACTAAGATGGTAAGTCACGGACAATGATACTCCCATGCACTCGACCTTATGTAGCTCTACAGCTTTTTTTGAGTTTACGGAGCAGAATCGCTTGCTGGGTGTCATCGGGGCAAAGGTGTAAAAAGGGTCAGTCAGGGGCCTGGCTCGCTTTTCCAAAGTCGAGTTTCCCGTTGTAGATATGAGGCATCAGAGGCTTAGAAAGTAACATGGCGTGTTGGCATTGGAAAAGCCTTTTATATAGCCGCGTACGCACACATATCGTTCCGCTAGAAAAGAGGACTCGGTTCATTTACTTATTGCCACCATCATATTTGTCATAGTACTGTGTACTTCAGGCCAGAGTTATCAGAGTTATCTCAGCAAGCCCTACAACTTAAAGCTAGGTACAAAACAACCACCAGATGCAGTACCCTAAGCCGCCGCTACTTTGTCTGCGCCTTCATATAGTCAACAATGATCGGCATGTAACCGAGCAGCGGCGGGCTGGTAGGGGTCCATCCCAGCGCCTCTCTGGTCTTAGCGCTCGACACGACATTCTTCATCAGCATGCCGGCCTGGAACCAGCCAAACTGCTCGGCCGCCTTCTCCGGTGAGATGCTGACGACAGGGAGGTCTAGCAGCCGGCCCACGTCCTTGGCAATCTCCTTGACTTGCACTGCTTGCTGGCTGACTGCGTGGAAGATGGCTAGGCCGCCCGGCTGGCCGCCCTTCTCCATAGCCAGCCGGTACACCTTGGCCGCGTCGTCCCGGTGGCAGGCGCTCCAGCTGCGCTCGTCCTCATCCTCGCCGCCGACGTAGTTGGATGTGCCATGCTGCAGCGCCGCGCCGATGATCATGGACATGAAGCCAGACGTGCCGGGGCCGTACGTAGTGGGCGGCAGCCGCACGACGCTCGCGCGGACCCCCTGCTTGGCAAAGTCGAGGCAGACAGTCTCAGATGGGCCACGGGCCACTGACATGGGGTTCTTCGGGCTGCCATTGTCGTCCTCCGTTGCTGGCTCGCCGGGCGTCCCCGGGACCAGTCCGCCTGTGCCCGAGGTCATGACTAGCGCACGATCGGTATGGGGGGCAATACCAGCAGCCTTGGCCGAGGCCACAGACGCGGCAAGGGCTGAGCCCAGGGCCGTAATGGCTGCCCGGTCGACCTCGCAGGCGCCGACAAAGTTGGCAAAGTCGTGGATAAAGGCCAGGTGGATGACGGCCTCGCTCTCGGACGCCGCCTTCTTTAGCAGCTCCAGGTCCTGGATCTGGCCGCGAAGAGGCGTCGCTCCCTGGTTCCGAAGCTGTTCCTCTCCCTTATCAGAGCGGGTCAGGCCCACGACGCTGTGCCCGGCAGACACCAGCTCCCCCACAACGGCCGCGCCGACGAAGCCAGTGGAGCCAGTGACAAAAACTCGCATGGTGTTAGGTCAAGAAGATATCAGACAGTGGTGAGAAAAATGTGAGTGTTGCTAACGGGAGAAAAACTGCCTGAGTTGGAAGGCTTCTTATCGAATTATCTGGTCCTCTGCTATTCCTGCCTCTCTTCCTAGCAGGAATATTAGGCACTTTATACCTCCCATCCTCGATGTATCGTGCTGTCATCACGGAGTTTCGGTGAGGTTCTGAACGTAAAGATGTCGGGGGACGGAATTAGTATGACGTCATAGAGACAACAGCGACCAATCAGAGGCTTTCAATCCCGAGCTGAGGTTAACAGCTGTGGATCCACACTTGATGACAATCCTGCCCAGACCAAACATGCCGGAGATAAATCAAGCACCGGGCCAGAGAGACATGTCTTTGCTCGGATGTTGGCGCTGCTATTGCTGATTATCTCCATTTGGGAAAACTCTGCGCCTTCGATTTTGCCTGTTCTTGTTCGGGCAATGGATGTGACGATGAAAAATCCGCGACCCGGCAGACGCAAGTCTCGGTTTGGCTGTCGAAACTGCAAGCTGAGGAAGTTAAAGGTCCGTGTGCGCGCTTGTGTTTGTTTATGTGGATTCTCTATCGGTCTATGCAGCGTACAAGCGGAAGACCGGTATACTTACGATCTCTTTAATCCGTATAGTGCGACGAGACGCGGCCGCACTGCGCGAGATGCCGTCTGTACGGCGTGCTGTGCAACTTTGAGTTTGGCGTGACCGACCTGCAGCCGCTCTCCGAGGAGCGGACAGGTCAGGAGACGGCAAGGCGACCCACGTCCACGGCGATACAGCTGCTGTCGTCGCCTCATTGCACGATTACCACCAACTCGGTCTGGGCCGGCGATGGGGCAACGCTCTTCGTGCTCGACGCGCACGACCAGGACCTCTTCAACCGGTTTCGCTGTCGGGCCCTCTTCTCGCTCCGCGATTGGGAGCTGGTGAATATATACGAGAACCACATGCTGGCCATGGCCCTCTCCGTGCGTCTGTCTGCTGCTGCTGCTCCATATTTGGATGAATGCTGGCATGGCCGTTTCGCTGACTAATCACGTCATGCATGACCGCAGTGCCCATTCTTAGTCCACGGCATACTGGCCGTGGCCGCCGCCCACGACCGCTACCTGGCCGGAACGCACACCCGCCGACGGTCTCTGAGGGAGAGCTACCACTGGGCCCAGTGCACGGCCCAGTTCAACCGCTGGCTAAGCCAGCCGCTGAGGGAAGAGCACAAGGACCCCATCTGGGCGACGGCTGGCACCCTCGCCATCCTGGCCTTCTCGTCCATCAACGTGAGCAATCCGGCCCAGGTCTGGCCCCTGGCCCTGGCCACTAGTAGCGGCGGCGGCGGCGGCGGCGGCGGCGACCTCGAATGGCTGCGCATGGGCTCTGGCAAGCTGTCGCTGCGGCACCTGGTGGACCCGTCCCGGCCGGGTAGCCTGTTCCGCCGCATGTCCCAGGCCTTTACCTCGACGCGGGAGGCCATCCCGGAACGAGGTACCGACGGCGTGCTGGCCGACCTCGCCGACCTGTGCGGATTGCACGAGTCGTCGACGCCAGAGGATGCGTACTTTCTGATCGCGCACAGCCTGTCGCGCCTGCTGGAAATGTCAGAGGCAGAAGTCTCGCATCCGCTGGTCATGATGATCTCCCACTACATGCATACAGACGGCCAGTTCGCAGCCGGCCTGGAGAGGAAGGACGCCACGGCGTTGGCGCTGTTCGGCCTCTGGTACAGCCGGGCGCGGTGGAGCAAATGGTGGATCGACGCCCGCGCGCAGTACGAGCTCCCGGCCATCTGCACGTACCTGCGAGCACATCATGCGGAGAATATGCCGGCGCAGAGACTCCTGCGTGACTGGATCGTGGCAGATGGCCGACTTGAGTAGCAGAAGGAGAAAAGGAGAAAGGCGAACACTCCATGACGACCTCTAATGGGCTACTGCTTCGACTTTGGACTATTCGCGCTCTCCAGATCTTCGCAGTACCCTGCCACGTGTACAGGCCGTGCTAAATGGCTGTTGGGTTGGGCTGGAAACCGGCATTTCAACCCGGCTTCGAACCATCGAAACGGGAGAGCAGCCGCGACTGCTCTCGCGCGCACCGTCTGGCAGGTTTTGCTCTACAGCATTAAGGTTAAATGCTATCAGGCTCAGACTGGCGCTCAATAGGTCGGAGACAATATGGTGCAAGCTGGCGCCATTGTAAGAGCAACAGATTGAAGAACAGAAGGCAGCGAAAGGGATCGGGCATTAGACCGAATTAGTGCAAAAAAGCCCCAAAAAGCCCCCCATCGTTAGCATCTTGCAATTTTCGTCATGGTCAAATTACGAAAATGTACGCGTAACACTCACTAGACAGCGCACAGCCAAGTCTCAGCGCTAGGTGTTCGGTTATATTTGGCTCTCGCCCACGCTTGTTTTTTGGAATGGAGTGTCCTCACAATAGTCACTTTCTTTTCAGGGCTGTGCTATGTATGTGTAGTTATTACTAAGCGGATTTCCTGCGTAAAGCCTGTGTTAGTGATTGGGCATCGTCATCAGGTCGTGGCAGATTAGGGGTCAGCGCCTAAAAACAGTGAGACGCCAGAGGTGGAATGCCGCATCTGCTGTGCTTCCCTCTGGGGTGCCTTCGTCCGAGGTCATTTACGTACTGCTTTTGCAATCGCACTCGTAAGATGCAAATGAATGTACTCGTATGTATGTCGCATAATCTATCTGACAGGTTCCCTCCCATATATATTGCGAGTGTCGTGAGTGTCGTGAGTGTCGTCCACATTCGAATTCGATCGAAATATATTCCCCCCCCAGCGGCAGATCGTTTGTCTTGGCGTCTTGGCGCTTCAAACGGCCTGGCCTTTGGTTCCTGGATCGAGGGATTCCCGCCCCTGGAATGTTTGCGCGTTATTGGGGTGGTGGCTTCGCCACACGGCCAACGACTTCAGCTTGCGTAGACAGAACCACTTCGGCCCCACCCAGACAGGGAACTCATCTCCACCTGGCTGAAGCACGTCCGCTACCTGGGCGCCCTGCAGGGTGGGACGAGCCGGAAAGTCGTCGTAAGAGCAGAGAGGAGCTGCCCATATTATTCACAACCGCATTCGTACGCCTGCGTCCACTTTAGTCCACTCGTCCACCTTTTTGTCCAATGTGCCTGTTCTTCTGCTCGTCTGCTCGTCTCCAGGAGAAACCAGTGGCGTCTTTCTTTATTTATTTGTTCATTTCTTACTTCCTATTCTAGCAGTTTTAACACTCTCTCATACGCTTTATATCTTTTCCTTCTTACTTTCTTTCCTTCTTTCCATACACGTTCAACAGCTTTTTTTTCCTTCTTCAAAGCCTCCTCTCGTTTTCTCTACTATCTTGCCCGCCATGGCGATGTCTTTCGTTAAAACCTCTCTCCTTGCCGCCCTCCTCCTCGCTTCTCCGATCTTGGCCCAGACGTCGACGGACTGCAGCCCGCTGAACAGTGAGTATAACATGGGTGTCTTGTACAAAGGTACAATGCGGTTACTCCCGATATCAAAATGCTGACAGTATTTTTTTTTTTTTTCCTCCACTGCAGCAACATGTGATCCTGACGTCGGCCTCACTTCGAGCACGTACACGGTCGACTTCACGCAGGGTGCGGACAACGACTCGTGGACGGTCACCGCGGGCTCCATCTCGTACACGTCGTCGGGAGCTGAGTTCATCATCAGCGAGGAGGGCGACTCGCCGACGATTGAGACGTCGTGGTACTTCTTCTTTGGCCGCCTCGAGGTGCACATGCAGGCGGCGTCCGGCACCGGCATTGTCAGCAGCGCCGTGCTCGAGTCCGACGACCTGGACGAGGTTGACTGGGAGTGGATCGGTGGCGTCGACAACCAGGTGCAGACCGACTACTTTGGCAAGGGCAACACCACCTCGTACGACCGCGGCGGCACCACCAACATGACCAATGTGCAGACGAGCACGCACAACTACACCATTGACTGGACCTCGGAGAAGATCGTCTGGTACGTCGACGGCTCCGCCATTCGCACGCTGGCCTACGCCGACGCCCTCGACGGCGAGAACTACCCCCAGACGCCAATGCGGGTCAAGCTCGGCATCTGGGCCGGCGGCGACCCGGACAACTCCGAGGGCACCATCGAGTGGGCCGGCGGCGAGACCGACTACAGCGACGGCCCCTTCACCATGATCGTCAAGAACGTCACCGTCTACAACGCCAACCCGGGCTCTACCTACACCTACGGCGACATGACCGGCTCCTACACCAGCATCGAGATCGGCACTGACAACGTCACCGAGTCCTCCTCTAGCAGCAGCAGCAGCAGCAGCTCTTCATCTTCTTCTTCATCCTCCTCTTCGTCTTCCCCATCCTCTTCCTCCAACACTTCCTCGTCGTCGTCCTCGACCAAGACCTCGTCGGCTGCGTCCAGCACCTCGTCGACGGTTACTGTCTCGGCTGGCAGCTCGCTCCTTGGCCAGCTCACCCTGTTTCCCGGTGTCGCGGCTGCCCTGGCGGCTCTTTACCTCCTGTGATCTGATCCCATCATGCATTACCTCCCCAATCATGGCCATCTGTCTGATTTAAGCTTTTTTCTTATTGTTGATTGTTTGATTGATTTCGTTGAGCATGCATCTAGATGCGGGCGCGAGCGCTGAGACCCAAAGCTGAGATAGACGGTGCGCCTAATAAAAGACTTTAAGAGGTGAAGAGCTTATGCTTCACGTTAATGTGGTCGACGGCAAAGCGAACAATGCTGACCGTCGAACGCCAAGCAGTGACTCTCGTGAAATCAGGTGAGAACAAACCAATGAGTATATCACGCAGGAAAGCGCACACAATTCCTCGTAAAGACCTAGCTGTGAGAGTCATATGGTAGGGGCCTGATCTGAGCCTAGGCTGAGGGTTATGGCGAGCCGTTACTTTGCCTTTCGTGTGCTAGCCACAGGCCCAGTTTTTGGTTCACCTGACAAAAGCAGGCGCCACGGCGCCCGGCACAGATAGAGGGGATGCAAGCGGACCAATTAGGAATCTCATAGCGTCTATATTTGATTCGCTGGATGCGGCGAAAGGATCATTCAAGTAAAGGGCCGTCTGCCTTACCTTATGCCTCGGGCGGCCACATGGCAGACGATTGAACGAGCGATGGAGAGCCAACACCGGTCATTCTTTGGACGTTCCAAACTTCAGCGGACGTTTCTTCATTATACTCCCCAGACACAGGTGACGTTCGCTGCCAATACATTCAAATGAACCCGTACAGCCCATTGGATACGCAGCGCCGGGAGATCCGCCTCTTGTCCAAACATCCCAGGGTGTCAGACGGCTATATTCGATAAGTTGGAAACTATCAGCCTGGACAGCAGCCCGGAATATGAGGCGCTTTCATACACCTGGGGTCCTCCGGCACAGGGCTATACCATCCGGCTCGGTGGCATAGCGCGGGAAATCACGGCCAACTTGTACGATGCATCACGTTAACTTCAACAGCAGCAAGGCCGTCGTGCGATCTGGGTCGCTGCGGTATGTATCAATCAAGCGGATGTGTTAGAGCGCAATCAACAGGTCCGCATAATGCGAGCTATATACACAGGGGCATGCAATATGCTAGTATGGTTGGGCGATGGAAGCCTGCTCTCTCAAAGAATCCCATACAATCGCAGCCGCGCATAAATTTCAGGACCGCCTTATCGACGATCCTTGGCTATCATGATTCGCCGTCATAGGGCTGCTTTGACTGGGGCCACAGCTGGTGTTGTGACTACCCCCAATGACAATAGCGAAGGCCTCTAATACATACGTTACCATCAAAAAAATAGACACCAGCCAAAGTAGCGTACTTTCTGTAATGGCCGACGTCGTCATTGCATCAGTGAGCCGGTTCGGCAGCCAGCCCTTCTTAAATCACTGTGCACGCACAAGGTCCCAGCACCGCCGCATTCCCGTGCCCATGGTGTAGGCCTCGCCGTCTTCCACAGCCTCAGCGGTCGCCCAGCAGCAGCAGTCATCCGACGTGGGTATAGCCGCAGCCGGCTCGCTGTCATCGCAGCCAGCGGCGGCCTCGAACAGAAAGACGTGCATCGTCTGGCGGATGTGCGAGAAGAGCCAGGGAACGGTGCCGAGATGGACTGGGGTGGTGTGCTTTATTTTGATGCGGCCCTCTAGCCACTGCTCCACAAATGCAGCGGCCGCCTTCTGCAGGGCCGCCTTACTGCCTGGCGCCTTGCCCGACAGGTCGCGGCTGGGCAGCTGCCATAGGCCAGCGAGCAGGCCGCGCTCAGGACGCCGCTGCAACAGGTAGCGGCCGTCGGGTCCACGTACGGCGCAGACGAGCGTGTCCATGGCCCGGACGGCCTTCTTGGGCCGGCGCAGGGGGAAGAGACGTGCATGGTCGACGGCGGCCGCGAGGGCTTTCTTGTCCAGGCAGTCGTTGGGTGCCAGGTTCGACGATGGTGGCGCCGCAAAGAACGGCGACGACGTCTGGTCCACCTTGCTCCCTTGCTCCTCTTGCCTACCCGTCTTCCTCTTCAATGTGCCCTTTTTCTTGCCCGGCTGGCTGGCTTCTGCTGCTGCTTCTTCCGGAAATGGCTCACACAGCTGACAGACATCTTCCAGATCGCACAGCTCTGCCGGCTCCACGCTGTCGCTCTCCAGCGGTAGCCCCTCAGCAAAAGCACGACAGGTGCTTCGGATGGGACAGGCGGCGCAGTCTGGTTTTGGCATGCACACGGTGCTGCCGAGCTCCATCAGCGCCTGTCCCCAGCGGCCCGGACGGTCGCTAGGGGGTATCTCGGAAGTGTCTTTGTTGCTGTCATCTCCTTCTTCCTTTTCTTCCTTTTCTTCATTTTCTTCCTTTCTCTCCTCCTCCTCCTTCTCCTCATCTCGGTCCGCAGCTACGGCTCGGACAAGCGCCTCGGCCGCCGCCCAGAGTAGATCCACCGTGGTCTTGTCCGTCTTTGAATCGGCAAACAGGCCGAGCTGCCGGCTGAGCACGCGCACGACGTTGCCGTCGACCATGGCGGCGGGGCGGCCAAACACGATGGCGGCGATGGCGCCGGCCGTGTAGCGGCCGACGCCGGGCACGCGGGCCTGCAGGTCGCGGGGATCGGTGGGCAGCAGGCCGCGCAGGTCGGGCGCAGCGACGACGGCTTGCGCGGCCGCGTGCAGCCGGACGGCGCGACTGTAGTAGCCGAGGCCGCGCCAGGCAGCCAGGACGTCGTCAGGCGGCGCGGCGGCTAGGTCCGTCACGGCCGGCCAGCGGGCTATCCATCGCGTCCAGTAGGCCACGACGACGGGGATGCGCGTCTGCTGAGCCATGATCTCGCTGATCCACACCTCGTACGCCCGCACGGCCAGCGCCTCCCGGTCGCAGCGCCGCGGGTCTAGCCAGGGCTTGCGCCAGGGCATGCCGCGCGCGTCGCTGGCCGCGTCGTACCACGCCAGCAGGGCTGCCCGCGCGGCCCGGCCGCTCGCGCCGTCCAGCAGCAGCGGTCGGTGATAGGCGGTCGCATGGCGCCGGTCTGGGGGCCGGCATCGTGGCCTGGAAGGAGTGGTGACTGTCTTGCTTGCAGTCTTTTCCGTCGCTACCGTTGCTGCCGTCCCTTCTGCTCCCACCAGAGAGAACAGACGGTCGTAGAGCTCTTTGCTGGCTGCTGTGGCTGCAGGGCCAGTCTTTCGTCGTTTGGCCTCGGGTAAATTCATCACATTGCGTTTTGCCAGAGCACGGGACCGACTGCGCTTCTGCTCCACAGAATCGCTTTCACCACCGATGTCTTCTTCCTCGTCCTCGTCCTCGTTTTCTGCGCCATCCGAATGCTCGTAGACGTCCTCTTCGACTTCGCCGCCGTTCTCGTCGTAGTCGGATGTCTCGTCTTCGGCCGGGCGCTGTCTCTTCCTGTCCCGACGGCTTTTGGCTGGCAGCTGCTCCAGCACGTCTGTATCGTCTCTGGACTGTGCAGAGATTCTCTTGGCCGCGGCCGCGGCGCTGGCCCGCAAGCTTCTCGCCATGAGGTCGTGTTTGTCCGGCAGTGGATGCGAAAGTGGGAACTTCTTTCGCGCGTCGTAAATGGGATCGACGCGTAAGCCGTGTCGTGATTAGTCATTCTACTACGCGGGCCAGACGCCTAGACACGTGATGAAATTGCCCGACGGCGTTGGAACCAGGAGGGGTGCTTCTTGGCCGGGCAAAGAGAGCATCGATGGCGTGAGCTCCAAACGAACATTAATGACAATGTGTGACTGCACAATATCAAACCAAGCCAGCATCACGCTTCCCAGATCCATAGTCGCTGTGCGACCTGCCGGATAGCAAACGTAAAGACGTTGAAAACGGCCCTAATGCCACTGGGAAGGACGCCTGGATCTCAAGCGAACAAAGAAGACGAGCTTGTGAACGCCCAGAGCGCCCAGAGCATAACAATTCGTGTCGCAGTAGTCATCGCGCCGATGGGGTTTACGAGTTGTTTTGCGATGCCCGTCTTATCAGCTGGCAACCAGATGAAGCTAAGCAGAGCTCGATAGGACTTCGGCCGTGACTCGGCCCTAGCTCTACGATAGTGCCAGTTTGTGGTTTTGCACTGCGAGAACCAAACCTGTGCCATAACACAATCCTCCAGTCATGGCGACACGACCGGCAGGCATCCGTGCAGAGCCGCACGTAGCCATCCGCACGGGACTTGGAGAGAGCCCGCTGTATCGCCCCCAGGACAACACCCTGCATTACATTGACGTACTCGGCAATGCCATCCATGTTCTGCAGCTTTCCGAGCCTAGGAATCTTAGGACGATCTCTACTCCTAAGCCAGTGGCCTCGCTCAACTTTGCGGCTGGTGGGGGCTACACCGTCTGCTACTTTCAAGGAGTCGCTGCGGTGGGAGAGGACGGAAGCTGGCAAGAGCTGTGCCAGGTCGTCAAGGACGACAGGGTGAGCCAGGCTCGGATCAATGACAGTGCTGTTGATCAGAGGGGCCGCCTTTGGTTTGCCGAATTTGAGCTCGCATTCGAGACGCCGTGCGTTGACAAGTCTATTTCTTTCCGTCGGTATCATCAACTTTCGGAAATCTAGCTAATGCGCCAGCTGTAGTGGCGACGGCCCGCACCTGTCAGAAGACTACCAACCGTCTGGAAAGCTGTACAGCTACAGCGTAGATGGCACGTTGGTGGAGCACGAGTCGTCGGGAATCATATGCGGCAATGGAATCGGCTGGACGAGCGACAATTCCACAATGCTGTTTACGGACTCATTCAAAAAGGTAAGATGCATAAGCGTACCCACGGAAAAAATTTCGGCTTGCTAAACAGCAGTAGATTATCTGGGGCTACGACTTTGACGCGGATTCTGGCTCCATTGCCAACCGGCGAATTGTTGTAGATCTCCGGTCAGGGGATGGGGAGCCGGACGGACTGCTCCTGGACACGGAGGACAATATATACACATTTCTCTGGGAAGGCGGCGGCGTGCTGAAATACGACCTGTCTGGGAAGCTTCTCCAGCGCTGGGACCTGAACGCATGGCGGATCACGCACGGGGCCTGGGTTGGGGAAGATTTCGACCAGCTGATGGTCACAAGCGCCGCTGCTGATGACAACTCTGAGCGGTGGCCCGGCGAAGAAGCTGGTGGCCTGTTCAGAATTGCCAACCCTGGCGGCCGAGGAAGACAGAAGCACAGCTTTGGGTGCGTTAGCCATAACGCGAAGTTGTAGACAGCGGTGTTGTGGGGGGACTGGGCTTATCGTTTTTCCCCGCGTCAGAAAATGTTTTGTTTGTGTCCGCCGGTCACGTGCAGCCAACAATCAGTTGCCCGTAATTTTCTTGAGCTGTCGTCCGCTCGTGGGCCTCTTCGTCTGTCACAACGCAACAGCCAGTTACCCGCGCTGAGATGCGACCACACCAACACTCCAATTCATATCCTGAATAGATCAAGCAGATCCAGAAGCTTCACGTTTGTCATGGCTGTGCTCTCAAAGCTTACAAACCACGGTCATACCGCAGTCGAAGTCGGCAGGCCCACCTGATTAAAAATGCAGAGCCAAGCCGCATTATTAATCCACGTTATGGCGTCAGCGACTGCATTAAAAAGCTGAAGATTCTCCCCGCCTGGAACTTTGCAACAGGAGAACAGACTGTCGTGCAGACCTCGCCGACAGCCTATGTATCATTTCAGCAGACGGCTCTTCAGAACAAGTCCAACTACTGTCTCCCTTCAAAGGACTCGACTTCGACTTCCACTTCTTCGACCATTTCCTGCTTTCAATCTCTCTTTGGGATCGCTCTCCACAATGGCCACGACGGGCGTCTTCAACTACGCTGACCCGGCGACCATTATCGCCAGCGACGAGGCCTTTGTCAAGCCGTGGTCCAAGGTCGACATTGATGCCACCTCGTTTAGCCGCACGACAGCCACACGCCCCGTCACCGACATACGTGCAGCGACGACGACGACGACGACGACGACGACGGGTGTGGACGCGAGGAGCTCGTTTGGCGTGGACAAATCTGGCTTTGCGCTGCTCGAAAACGTGCCAGCAGTGGAGAAGGAGTTTGTCGACGACGCGGCCATCCGCACGGGCTACTACGCTGAGGTGGAGCGACTGCTGCGTGCCGAGCTGGAGCGGCCGGAGCAGTCGGGCCAGCGCGTTGCTCGCGTCGTCATCTTTGACCACACGGTGCGTCGGCGCAACCCGCAGTCGCCGCGCCAGCCGGTGCAGCAGGTGCACGTCGACCAGACGCCGCGAGCAGCCGAGCAGCGGGCGCGGCGGCACCTGGCGGAAGCCCTGACGGAAGAGGGCCTAGCGAAGACCCTGTCGAAGGCAAACGATAACACAGACGTCACAGATGCCGACGTCACAGACGCTGAGATTGACCGCCTCGTGCGCGGCCGCTACCAGATCGTCAACGTGTGGCGTCCCATCGGCCACGCCGCCTCCGACACGCCGCTCGCCCTGGTCGACTGGCGCTCTACAGACCCGACTGACGCTGTTGCCGTCGACCTACTGTACCCAGAATGGCAGGCGCTCGCGCCCGGTGGCGAGCAGCTGCCCGACGCCGATCGGGCCCAGTCGACCGAGGGCTACGCCGTCCGCGGTGAGACGTACACGATCGTGCCCAACGCCCGGCACCGGTTCTACTACGCCCGGGACATGACACCCGACCAGGTGCTGCTCATCAAGTGCTTCGACTCGCGCAGCCTGGCTGCGGCGCCTCCGGGTGCCGGCCGTCCTGGTGTCGCCGCCTGGACGCCGCACACCGCGTTTGACGATCCGGCCACGCCGCCGGGCACAAAGCCCCGCCAGAGCATCGAGGTCCGCTGCCTCGTCTTCTACGAGGATGAGTGAGCGAGCGTGGAGCAGAAATGGGTGGTAGGAGTCCTGCAGATGTATTATGTACGATGCGATGAGCAAACGCAGTTTGTACGATGGGATGCGATAAATACAACGAGAGGGTAAAGCAGATTGCAAGACAGATTGCAGGCTAATGCCATCAGTATACGAAAGCTCGCCGTGTTCCTGTGCGGAATGCTTAGTAAGCCACCCTTGGGTATTTGCTGCCCTGACTGGGAGCCAAATCGTCAACCAAAAGGCGGTGTGCTTGCACGAGTCTGCGTACCATTCCAGCCTGTTGTTGCAGTCAAATGGCTGCTTTATAGCTAGCCCTACTGTACTTAATGCAGGCACTTCTTGCCCGGCTTAATCTACCTTTGAAAGATCTTCTGCAAAATACGCTTCGTGCTCCTATTGTCGTAGTTTTTCTTCGCTCCAGTCCATTCCGGCCTCTTCTAGATTGTATCCATTCTAACATGCACTTTCATTCTGCCTCTGTTGGCTATATACAGCCCTGCCTCTTCCACCATTCCAGTAACATACGTTTCCTGCCCTAGGCTCCATTGTCTTTAGCTGTAGAGACGCACCGCGCCGAACCCCGCTATATCGTTGCTAGACCGCAGTCTATCCCTCTTATAGCTTCCAGTGATCAACAATGGCGGCCAGTGTCGACGACGCCTTCAGCCGTGAGGTTACCCGCCTCCGAGCCGAGTACCAGCGCAAGCGCCAGAGCTCCAACCTGTTTCCCCCAGCAGGCCAACCCGTCCTCGACATGGAGCTCGTGCACGAGACAACTACGTCCATGGGGCTGTGGTACGACGATGGCTCCGAGCTCGGCCGATACGTCCGGCTCTTTGATCTGCCAGGGACGCTGTCAGGGGACATCCTGCGCCTCGAACGTACTACTCGCTCAGACATCTACGACGTAGGCAACTGCATCAAATGCATGGTATATGCGAATGCACCCATCACAAACCAGGTCGAGTGGCCTGTCCCTCAAACGCTTCAGGCCATTGTCGATGTTGTATGCGTGAGGCCCCAGCCAAACGGCCTACGCTTCTCGAACTGAGACAGATGGTGGAGGCAATTTCCGTCGATGACACATCATGGCTGGCTACTCCCAGGGATAAAGATCCTGTACCTACCGCTTGAGCGGTGGCACTATGACAAAGATCTTCTGAAAAGTACAGCCATGGCTTGGCGTCTTATGTTGTCTTTTGCATCCGGCTGCCGAAGCTGCTTAAGCTGCCAAGACTTTAACCCCCCCCCCCCAAGTTCCTGACAATTCTGCATACCCCTCTTTGAACTCGTTGGCTTTCGATTTTCAGGCTTATCGCATACCTGATGAGGCTCTGCGGAAGAGTGGCGCAGACGAGAGTCCAAGAAAGAAGGCGAGGCAGTTGACATAATAGATGGGCACACTCCCAAGAGTAGATATATAGGAACACCCCTTTGAGTTCATTATTTACTTGTAGCTGCTAGCATATGCTCTTATACTAAAATCTAGCTTTGGACTCAAGTCTTCCCAGGTTTCAAGAAAGGTACACCATCATAGCCGACGTTGCTGTTGCTGTTGCTCAGCTCTACAACGCTTTGCCCCCCTCTAGGCTATGCTGACGCACAGTTCGTTGACCGCGAGACGGTCTTTAAACGGCTAGCAGAGTTTCTAGGCCTGCTATGGCAACGTCTATGGCATATGTCTCGTCCATTTCCACTGCAAGCTTTCCGAGGGGGAAATTATGCTTGCTACAGGAAGCATTTCCGAGCCCCAACAGCTGAGGGACATAGAGCGTTGCTGCCCGGAACGCTGGCTGGCAGATGGCACGCCATACGAGTTTACGACTTGCCAGACGATGGAGCCTCCGCGAAGTTTCGTCGATGGCTTCTGTCGCATCACGCGTGAGGCCGGTGTACTGGACATTCTCGGCTTCTATCACATTGAAGGGGATAACGATGCTCCTACCATCATAGAGTGGACCGACGGCCGCAAGAACCTTACCAGAATCCTGACACAAGGCGACAAGTCTGCCAAGCCGGTGCAAACAGCCTGGAATTTCGGACGTGGCGACCCGGTCACTATGGCTTGCACCATCGTATGTGATACGCGGACGACGCGCAGCAAAAATGCAAACACTCACAAAGGTATCTTGCTAGTAGCACTGAAAGACGTTTGCTTGAGATATATCGTATTAACTCGTGTTCAAACCCAGGAACTCAGACGCACAATAGGTAATGGCGATTCTCTTTGAAGTCGGAATGGTCAACGGTGAATGAGTGGACTTAAGAGTAGTGGGAGTAAGCCAGCAAGTGTCAACAGTTTACGAATGATAGGTATCTTGCACCGAGTGACCTACTTATCTTGTGCACGGCTTATGAGTAAAAAAATCCTCACACTCCTGAGTGTGTGGCAAAAAACTGGTCCCGGAGGGGCTCGAACCCTCGACTTTCGCATTGTATTTCATATGAAATATTAGTACGATGCGCTAACCAACTGCACCACGGAACCTGGCTCTTGTTTCCGGCCAATCAAAGAGGGGTCTGTAACTGTGGGAACACGAGAGCTGGGAATCACTGGCCACGGCGCTGTTAGTAACGGGCAGCTCAATGCAAGAGGACACAACCACAACGTTTACAACATAAGAAACCATATTAGCACCGTAGTTTTTTTTTCCTATCTACGAGTATGGGCTAGGACTCGTGGAACGACTATCGAGCAGGCTCGAACTGTCGGGATAATATCCCGATGCGATTTCAGTGGGGAACTATTCATGAGGCCTAACTTGATTCTAAGAACGAACTACAGTCACGTAATCATTTGTCTTGGGCATTTGAAGGCTGTCACCATTTGCCAATCGCAGCAAACGATCCCAGCTCTGAATGTCTTACCCCTGCGACAGGTTGACGAAAGCAAAGCAACATGAACTGTCCTCGACCTAGTCTTAGAGCTCTCAACAAGCAATTTGCTTTCCGCGCATCACGGTCGTTCGGTATCTCGGCAGCACGTATGCAGAGCACAAAGCCGCCGCCCGCCAATCCCTTCTTGTTGGTTCCGACGTTGGAGCAGTTCAAAAAGGTCGAGGCGTCACGCGAGAACTTCGACCCGGCCTCGCGCATCATCGTCGCCCAGACGCCAGCCCCCGAGTGGAAGTACGGCGACGGCACCAGCGATGTCTCGTCCAAGACCAAGTCCCACGTCCAGATCAACCCGATCGCCGAGGGCCGGGGCACGATCTCAAATTACAAGCTTCTCGTCTCTGCGATCCCGCGGCCCGTGAGCTTCGTCAGCACTTTGTCAAAGGACGGCTTACCCAACCTGGCGCCGTTCAGCTATTTCCAGGTGGTCGACCACGATCCGGCCATCCTCGTCATCGGCTTCTCTGCGCGGCAGGGCCGGCCCAAGGACACGCGGAAGAACCTGGAAGAGACAGGCGAGTGTGTCATCAACATCCTCTCGTCACACTTTGTCGAGGCGGCCAACGCGACGTCGCTTGACGTTCCGTATGGCACGTCTGAATGGGAGCTCTCAGGCCTAACGCCCAAAGGTTCGACCACAGTGGCTCCGAAGCGGGTGCAGGAGGCCGTCGTCTCTATCGAGGGTAAGCTGCTCGAGATGAAAAGCCTCGACTACCACGGCCATGCGGAAAAGGGGAGGCCCACCAGTGCTCTGGCCATCATCGAGGCCACAAACTTTTGGGTGCGGGAGGACGCGATAGACGGCGTTCTGGAGAATGTCGACCTAGAAGTTCTGCGTCCGGTAGTACAGCTCGGCGGTGTTTCCTACGGGCGCGTGCGGGAAACCTTTGATCTGCCTCGTCCGGCCCTAGCGACAGAGTTAAAGAACGAGGAGAAGGGACTAAAAAGCTTTATATAGATGGGTGTAGATAGGTATAGATGAATGTAGATGGATGTAGATGAGATTTATATGGGATTTATGTGGGTGTTTAATAGCTAAGCCTCGGGCGTATCGCTTATAGTGGGCCAAAGGCTCTAGAGGGGAAATACTCAAAAAAAAAGGGGTCTTGTCTGCCTCCGTCTTTCGATTTGTTCACATTTAGAAAGCACACCAAGCAGGCTAACAGCAATGGCACGCTCTACGGAAACACCTTGGGAGACTATTCCTTTACATGCTCTGGAGCGCATATGTGAATACCTTGATGACAATTCGGAAAAGAGACAGAGCCTGTGGGCTTTCTCACTATCGAGCAGAGCTTGCTACGCCGCGGCTGCACACCAGCGTCTTTGTCAAGTTAGTCTCAAGATACGCGATCCAGGTGAGCTGGAGAGCGGCCTGAGGCGATGGGCCGAGGTGCTCAACTCCAATGGTGGCCATCGCCACGTACGCCGGCTCAAGATCTTGTGGGTGATGCCGGACGCGCAGCGAAGGAGAGGCACGCAGACGCAATACGAGGAATCAGAGGTCGACAAAGACGAGTATGATTACGACTGGGACGGTCGCCACTCTTTTGCCACACACGAGTTCTGCCGTCCGTCTAAAGCATGCAGGGAGTACTCTGGCGGGAAAGGCCATCCCGAAGCCTGGCTGCCCCTTGCTCGTTTTGTCAGCCAGCTGCCAGGCCTCCAAGATCTGGTGTGGGCCTATGGCACCCATATGCCTCGATCCGTCCTCTCCGCCATTCATGGCGTCGGCTGCCGCCTTCATATGCACTACTTTCGTCTAGGCAGCCTCATTCAATACCGTGACTGTCTGCAACCTATCAACCCGGACGATTACGCACTCGCGACATCACCGTCTCTGTACAGCATTGTCGTGAGGTGTAACATGATTGAGACCGATGGCCAGCTGAACTACAACGACGCGGCGGTGATGTGTATGGTGTCTAGGGTGGCGCCCAACCTGGCCCATGTCTGGATGGTACCATCGATGGCAGGCGATTCACTCCCTCTTAGAGAGGGTGTTCGTCTTGGCGTGCCCTCTTGGAGCGGATTTTTCCTAGAGACGACCAAAGCAGATAAGCAGCTCGTGCTTGGCAGTCTTCAAAGTCTATACTTGGCTGCTTGCGAACGTGACCTAATCGGAAAATGGAGTCGTTTAACAGACTTTTCCTGTCTGCACAGCCTAACTATACCGTGGTATCTTGAGTATATCGTTGCTTTAGCCGATATGGCTGTACGTGGTGATCTCGAGTCTCTAGCCACTCTAAGTCTAGGCGAGATCGACGACGAGGCCGACCAGTCGCAAGACGCGCTGCGTCGGCTACTTGCGAATTTGAAACCCCTCCGAAGGTTATATATTGTCGGCTACATAAGTAACGAGACATTTGAAGTCGTCTTGCGTCGGCATGGTGGAAATCTACGCGATCTTTCAGTACGCCCATATCGAGATCGTGAGTCGCAGAACCTCTTGGTCGACTTCTCTGAAGCCGTCGTCCAGCAGCTAGCGGAACAGTGCCCGAAGATGGAGACGATCCGGCTTTGGATCAACAGGACACGAGGCGACGATCGAGAAGTGGGAATCTACCGTGCGCTCAGCAGATTGCCACGGCTGAGGCGTGCTTTCTTAAGCCTTCAGTATTTGGTGGGACCAGACGACGAATTGTGGGACGAAGAGATTGATGGGGAATATCCGATGCCCTGCAGCGCCTCTGGCGAAGAGATTCCCTACCCTTATCTTCGCGAAGCCTTCAGTAACAGCGCTATAGACGATACCTTGGCGCTTTTGATCTTCAACTTGATATCAGCCGGCGGCAGCTTGAGGCATCTACGATTAGAGCCGCGCAGGAAGATGGGACGATATGCCCCGATGTGCCTCGCAACACCTTTTGAGGACGTTCTAGGGTGGCTTACTCGGTCGTGGGTCTGCAAACGAGACATCCAGGGCAGAGTCACTGTGTGCGAGCTTGACAGAAAAGCGAGGGCTTACGCAGAAGGGGAATGGGAATACCTAAGCGGAGATGGGGAGGACTTTTGTCATGGAGAGGAGATTTATCGAAAGCTGTTTAACGATATATGGCCGCAAAGGACGTCGGAGTGGTGGAATGATTGGAAGAGTCTCCCGCTTACTTGACCAGGCTGTGCTAAGTTGAGATACGTACACCTTTAGGCATTGCTCCTTTAAGGAGTTGCATCCATCGTTTTTCATAGCATCTATTTTATGCGCGTCCCTCACTCAATACTTGAACTTTACACCGTCGATACCGCCGTTTCTGTTTGTCCATACGTAGTACGAATGCATGCCCAGACAGCCAGCGGCGACAAAAAAAAGCAAGCCAGCGTTGGTCCAGTGGCCCGTTGGGTATCCAATCTTGGCCTCGTCAGCTTTGTATATCCACACACCTACGATCTGGCCCGGCGCACCCATGGAGATGTTGAGGGCAACAGCTAGGCCAATGGCGGCTGTGGTGTGAACGTTGGAGGTCAGCCAGCCCAGCAAAGGGGGGATACACGAAAAGGCACCACATGAAGCAACGATGAGACAGCCGTAGCGATGCTGAGAGTCTGTTAGAGCGAACAAGTAATCGCCACTGAATCGACGTACCGAGTAGCTTTCTGCTGGAAGGACAGCAGACGCTAGGAAACCCACAGCGCCGACTGTGGCGAAAACGGCAGAGTGGAGAGCACGACTAAGACGGTTAGTTCGTGTTGATTTGCAATGAGGAGCATATGTTCGTACGCATTAAGACGGTCTGCCGACCAAGCAACAAGCAACGTCACTACGTAGGCAGCAGCGTAGGGGGGCACAGTCATGAGCTGGGCCCTGAGATTTGTGTACTGGTAGTGTCAGCAGTGTTTGACAGCTGAAAAGGAGAAATAGGAGAAATAGGAGAAATAGGAGAAATAGGAGAAATAGGAGAAATAGTAGAAATAGTAGAAAATAGGACAAAATAAGAGAAAATAAGGCAATGACTTACACCGAGACCTGCTGTGATTGACGGGGTGAAGAGAGACAAGCTAGAGAAGGGGGTCGAGATTCCAAAATAGATCTATGGCCGGTTAACGCGACAGTCTAAATGATAAACATGTCTAGACACAAAGGCACGGGAGGTCACCGACTGACAAAGTAATGCATCCACAGCCGCCACTCCATCAGCGTCGCCTTGGCCTCGACCCAGGTCAGCGACTTTCCGGCCAGGCTCAGCTGGGCGACACGGCGAGAGGCCAGCTCCTTCTCCTCGGACGACAGCCAGCCGACCGTTTCGGGGTAGTCGGGAAGGCAGAACCAGACGAAGAAGCCGGAGACTAGGGACGGCAGGCCTTCCAGCAGGAACAGCCAGCGCCACGCAGACATGCCGCGGACCTGGTTCATGTGGCCGACGCCGTAGGCAATAGCACCGCCAAAGGCGCCGGCGAGCGTGGCCGAGGCCAGGATGATGGCGACGCGCAGAGAGCGCTCCTGGGCGGTGTACCAGAAGGTGAGATAGTAGACAAGACCGGGAAAGAGGCCGGCCTCGAAGATGCCGAGCAAAAACCGGACCACGGTCACGACGGCATAGCTGTGGGCGCCGCTTAGGCCCATGGTGATGGCTCCCCAGGAGACCATCAGGAAGGCGATCCAGCGGCTCGGCCGCAGCTTCTTAAGAAAGTAGTTGGAGGGCACCTCGAAGAGGGCATAGGCGATGAGAAAGACCATGAGGGCAATGGTGTACTGGTACGCGGTCATGCCCGTGTCGGAGAGCAGGTCGTCGTGCGTGGCCGCGTTGAGCACCTTGGCGTTGCCAATGTTGGACCGGTCCAGATAGCAGAGCAGGTAGATGGTCGCGCACAGGGGCAGTATGCGCAGGTCCTGTTTTCGCACGAGTCTGCGCAGCCGCTCTCTGTCGACGGGAGGAAGGGCATCGTCGGATGGGGATGCGGTCTGGAGCGTCAGCTACGGCCAAAATGCGTTGGCTCAGATCAGCGTACCTCTTTGGAATTGTGGCCTTCTTCAAGGGCACAGCTATCCTCGACTGTCGGAGATTTATTCATGATCGACAGTATCTATCTTCCTGTCCTGTTTCTTTTCCTCTTCTGCGGCCGAGATAAACGGTTGCGACAGTAGACGGCAGGGAACGAAGGGAGAGAAAAAGGAAAAGGAAAAGGAAAAAGAAAAAGAAAAAGAAAAAGAAAAAGAAAGGGAAAAGAAAGGGAAAAGGAAAAGATGTGTGATTTACTGTGGGATGAAATCCAAGACAACGAGGCGGTGTTTACAGAGTACGATGCACGACAGTACTCCACACGCGATAGATCTCCTCCACAGTTTCCACATGCGAACAAGCATATCGTCGACAGGGCCTCAGACACGGCACATTGATAAGTTGGAGAACATTGAAAGTGGACTCCAATGTCTCTGCTGACCAACAACTTCCCCACATCTTAATGCACCTCTTCTGACCGCTCCCTGTGGAGGCCGGAAAAACGTCCGGGGAAACCAGATGAGCAATGCCGTATGGATCTGCGTCTACGTCTGCAGACATCTGCAGACCCCGCAGCTTTGATGGACAAGTGCGCTCTGCTCATACAGTCGGCCTCCCAACGCGGCGGTTAATCACCAGCAGCAGAAGCTTGATCAGCATGCGGCATCCAAGACGTCATTGAAATATCACGTTTGCACACGATACAGACGCAAGACCGGGCAGTTCTATACAGCACCACCGAAGGCCTGCCTCTACTCACATTTCCTGCATAACCAGATCGTGAGCTCTGCTGTGGGCAGTGAGAAGAGATCTCTATCAAATATGGCCTCAAGAGAGGTAACCGAATGATCTTCACGGCAAACCCGACGTTGACCCGTCACAAAGCTTGTTTCTTCTGTCGTTGGACAGGGAGCAGAGGGCAGCGTGAAGTCGAGTAGGAAGAGCACGCTGACGACGAGGTTTGCCATGAACGACTTGCCGAGGTGCCGGAACGGATGAAGAAAGAAAGAATAGGACTCGCATTATTTGCGTAGGTTGTCTTTTTTTTTTCAATATATATATATACATATACATATATATACTGTGTTGCTGTGACGGCTTCTACTTGGACTTTTGCACAAATATTTTACAACACTCTTCCTCGTATGCAAATCCTCATCCGTACCAAGGGAAGACTATGACGCTCCATCCCATGCCGCTGTTTTTGGCAGGCTCGGTAAGACACAGGTGACGACAGGCTCAGGCCGTTGTCATTGAAGCTGCTTTCTCGTGTGTGTGTGCATGGCCCACGGTCGGCCTGACGAGAAAGTGAAGCGAATGCTTGACGTAATACCAGCTCGGCCATTCAGTTGACTTTTTGAATTTGTTTGCTGTCCACAGTCTCTTAGACACGGGCGCTCTTCATCTGTCGTCCCGCCGTCCTTCTTGACATCGGTCGTGCAGTGAAGCAAATCAACACAACAAAACAACACAGATTGTGTAAATATTCACTCCCCCTTTTTTATTTTCTCGGCCGTCAAAGTCGCCCTTATTTCCACCCCGTCTCGCCTTCTCTTCTTTCTCATCCGTTTTATTTTTTATTTTACATGCACATCACCTCTGTCCTGCCCCTTTCTCAATCCCACACCAAGGCATCATTTCACCATCCCATACATATACTCACATATACATACGCACACATACACACACAGACACACACGCAGAGCAATGGCCTCGCCAACCAAAGAAAGCGAGCCCAAGGGTGTGGCCCTCACAGATCGTGAAGTCGAGATCCTCGGTAAGGCATGGAAGTGCATGAAGACGCAACCAGAGGTGAGCGAATTTAAAAAAAAAGGAAGCAAGAGAGCAACATCCTGAACTCCTCCTGAACTCCCAATTGCTATCAATCTCCTTTTCTCGCTAATGAAAATCAGGTCGACTACACCAGGCTCGCGGCCGAGTGCAACATGTCTAATGTAGGCAGCGCCTCCAACGCCTGGGGTAAGATCAAGAAGAAGTTGTTTGCCGATGTGCCCTCGTCGGCCGGTGCGGTCGTTACCGGCGGGAGTGCTGGCGGTGCTGGCGGTGCTGCCACCACTCCTGGCGGCCGCAAGCGCAAGGCTGCCGCGGCCGTCGTTTTCGTCGACGCTCCCAATGCCGAGTCCATGGTCGTTGTCAACGATCATGAGGGCGGTGGTGGTGTAGGTGGTGGTGCAGATGTCGGGGAGGGCGATGACGCCGATGCTGGCGATGCTGGCGATGCTGTCGATGCTGTCGATGCTGTCGATGCAGACGCTGCAGATGCTGATGGCACTGTCACCACCACGGCCTTTACTACGACTAATAATGGAACACCCAAGCGCCGCCGTGGTGCCGCTGCCGGCGAGCCCAAGACTCCCAAGACGCCCAAGGCTCCCAAAACTCCCCGGACGGCCAAGCCCAAGACGCCCAAGGCTCCCCGGACACCAAAGTCACCCAGCGCCGGCCGTGGCCGCGGGCGCAAGGCGGCGGTCAAAAAGGAGGAGATTGTCGCCACCAAACAGGAAGATGAGGACACGGAGCTGGACGACGCCGACGACGGTGGCGCCGCGGTGTCTGGAGGAGGAGGCAACGTTACAAATACAAACGGAGAAGGCAACAGCGCTGACGACGATGGTGTCAGTCACGAGAGCAAGGTTGCGAGCGTAACAGAGGACCTCGACATGCCCGACGCCTTGCAGGAGAATACGGCTGATGGAGAAAACTAAGGAAAACAAAAGCAAGCAATCAGGCAAGAAGCGGTTGGGAGATGATACGACATGGCTTTTATATTCTTTTTTTCCCATCGTCAAAACATAAATAATGCCCCCCCGAGGCGGGGGGGAGTCGGCGCAGCTGCTTTCTTTCGTACCTAGAACCATGTTCTCACTGAAGAGGGGTGGTTCATATGCCGACGGGGCGAAGGAGGGCTGCTTGAGAGTTTGCGATTTCTGAAATAGAAATGCTCGACTAAAGAAACTGAGGAAGATGTGATAAAAAAAGCGCCGCGAGTGATAGATTGGAAGAGCAAGCAAAGACTTTTGTTTGCTGGTTGTCTCTGTGCCGTGTGGCTGAAAGATGGTCAGAAACGAGATTGGTATTAGCCACAGGCATCAATCTATTCTCATAAACATGTCGACTTGCTCGAACCTGGTCGCCAGAAATCTAGGCCAAAATACAATTTCCAAGTAGACAATCTGCTTTTGTGTTGTCTTGCTGTCCTTTCCAAAATGCCCCGTATTTTATATAACATAACCATTCCCGTCCCATGATGATCTGCTCCTGGATCATGCGACATGCTTTTTTTCATCCATCAGCCCGTCTAATCCCCAAACGCTCGGTAATGCGATAGCTGCTAAAAATGTTTGTGATGCAAAACGTTAACACCCCCCCTCCAGAAAAAACTCTCTCTTCATATCCGCCCTCCCTCCACCACCTCCCGCTCCAGGATTTCCACCTCGCCCGAGTCAGCTAGCCGCCTCCGCTCCATCACCCACACTGTCTCCCCACTCTCTTCCTCCATCGTGTACGAGATGCTGTCGGCCGAGCCCCGGTGCCGATGGCCCAGACCTGTCGACAGCCGCGGGAATGATGGTACCGGAGAGTTCGGCGATGTGCAGTTGGACATGACTGTTGGCGACGTCGTAAAAGTCTGCTGCTGCTGCTGCTGCTGCTGCTGCTGCTGTTGATGCTGATGCTGGTATTGGTGCTGGTGTTGGTGCTGGTATTGGTGCTGGTGCTGGTACTGCTGCTTCTGCTTCTGCTGCTGTGGCTGTCTCCCTGTCGATGTGAGCTCAGCATCGATGCTGCCGGGACTGCGCATCCACAGCCCCGACCCAGACAGCGAGCTGGTGCCGGTCTGCGCGTCCCACAGCGACGTTGACGATGCCACCGGCGACATTGGTGACGACGCGGTCATTTGTGCTGTCGACGTCGATTCTGTAGTCGCTTCTGCAGTCTCTGCTCCTGTCTCGCCGCTCTCCTCCTTCACCGGCGGACAAGTCCCGCTGATGCCAGAGTAGACCACTGGTAGCGAGATTGGCGACGGCGCCATGATGGGGATGACCGGGAAGTTTGTCATTGTCGGGCTGCCACTGTCGCTGCCTGTCTCCGACGTGAGGCCGCTGCCGCCGCGAAGCGAGAAGCTCGTCGCTGAGCTTTTGCGGCCGTGCTGGTGAATGTAGCCGCTACCACTACCGCCACTGCCACCGCCACCGCTGCCACTACCACTACCGATCCCCATCCCCATAATACCTATCCCGATGCCAGGGTGAGCCGGTACACCCCATGGCGACGACGAGCCGTCACGGTAGCCGTCGCGATCGCGATCGGCGCCCAACATGCCGCCAGCCACCGACCTGGGGCTGCCCTCGCGGCTCGACAGGCTCGCCTGGCTGCCGCCACCAAAGGTCCGTGTGCGCAGCCGCAGCAGCGCGTTCATGCTCATGTCGCTGCCGTTGCCGCCGTCGTCAAGCATGGCTAGCTGGGCTAGCCCGGGCGAGCGAAGGTCGCCCGCGCTGGTGCCCAATGGCGGCATGGCCATGGACAGCACACTGTTGCGGTTCGAGTACTCGGACCGCTCCGTAATCGGCGTTAGGTTGGGCTCGCGCGAGACCACCCGCCCAGACTGGCTGCGACCGACGCCCGACGGCACAAAGTAGCCGCCGTTAGAATATTCTACAGAACCCGCCGCCGACGACGAAGAGCCGTGGTGATACAGCGGCGCCGAATAAAAGTTGAACTCCTGGCCGTAGAAACCGTCGCTGTCGTTGGCCAGCACCTCCGCATTGGCGGCTTCGATAATGGCGTCATCATCAAAGTCGTAGTCGTCCATGTCCTGTGTGAACTTGTAGTCGTCATAATTGTCCTGGTAGTCCAGGCCATCGCCATCGTGACCGGTAAAGGCATGGGCGAGATGTGCGTTGGCACCTGGCAGCAGAGAAGGCTGCCCTGCTGCCGCTGAGATTGAAGTCGAAGCCGAAGATAAAGAAGATGCCGTAGCGTTGACTGTAGCGCCGAGACCCGAGCTGAGATCTTGGTCCGGGCCACCACCTGGAGAACCGAAGCTGGGCGAAACCGGAGGCGGCGACGAGTCACGGCGGAACTTGCCAGACGCCGCAGCCTTGTGTGCTGCCTCTGCCAGGGCGGCCTGGTAGGCAGCAACTCGTTCAGCTTCGGTCATGATTGCCGGCAGCTGCCGGCGAAGAGCCGACAGAGAGTCTTCCTGTGGGGGCAGGGCGAACGCAGACGCTGGCATGTGCCTCTCCTCTGCAGGCTGGCTCCATCGCTTACCGGAAGCCTCCATCTCACCAGCAGCGCTCATGGACGTATGTGCGGTCGACTGGGACATTTGTGATTGTCCCGACATGAGCGGCGACACAATATCCGAGTTTCTCCTTGCAGACGCCACCACGACTGCTGCAGCCATCGTCCTCTGCGCCTGCGCCTTTGCGAATGCCCCAGGAATCGGCCGGCCATACTGGTCCGTGTCGTTGTTATCGAAAATGGACTCATCAAAGGGACCACCGGACGTGTCCGGTTCCCCCCAGTCTAGCTCGTCCGCCAGGCCCTGGTCAAAGTAAAGCTCATCTCCGGTACCGTATTGCTGGATTGTCGCGCTGTCACGAGACTGCTGTGTTTGCGCCTCGTTAGCAGGCTCATATGCATTCACCTCGTCTTCCTGCGTCTGCTGCAGGTGACTGTCATCGCTCTGACTCGCGAGCATCATATTGCCAATGCCAATACCAAGACCAGAAGCCGTGATGGTTGCGTCGTCGTCGTAGCTCGGCGTAGCCTCTAAATCCGCCGCGACAGCAGTTGCCGCCTGCGGGAACATGGGTGAGAACGGCGACGTAGCTGGCAGGAGGAAGTTTGATGTCGTGCCATCAGTGGCATCGTCAGCTACGTCGTTAGCAAGATGACTAGAGCCGTCATCAGCGACACCATCAGTCACAGCGAACCCGATTACTCGACCGTTGGCGTCGCGTGGCGTCAACGTGATGCCTGCAGTGCTGGGGCTGACCAGTGAAGACGCCGGGTTGGATCGCTGGAATACAAATCCTGCAAAGTTCTCCTGATCATTGTTCGGATCCAGCCCGTCAGGGTCGTCGTCCTCCACCACAGTCGGCGCCGTCTGCTCCCCAGTGTCATAATCGTCGTCGATGGTGGTCTCCGGGACCGGTTCCTCGTCGTCGCTGTAGACAGACTCTTCATATACGTAGTTGTCATCGTCCTCCTCCGCATCAGCATTTACTCCTGGAATCTTCTCCTCGAGCCCGTCGTCATCCATCATCGCATCGTAGTCAAAGCCGTCCTCGTCAAAGTCGTCAAACCTCGAGTCCCGCGGGCCCATATCGGAAGCCGCTTCATCGGACATTGTCGCTTCCTTCTCCAGCTGCTTTTGCCGATGCCGTTCTTCCAACAGCCTTTCCTCACTCGCAGAGCCTACCATGAAGCTGAAGCGGGATGATGTGCTTTTCATGTGTTTTGGCAACGCTGACAAGACCGGCGCTGGCGCCGTCGTTGCGGACGTGTGGGCCGGCTCAGTGTTGGCGTTGGGCGACAGATCGGAGAGAGACAAATGGTGCGAATGGCTGGTCGCCGTAGAGGAGGAGGACGAGAGGTTGAGGAGAGAGGAGGCATCGTTGGAGGCTGTCCGAGATTGCGTTGAGGGTGTCCGCGAGGGCGATGGTCCGCTGGTAGTACTTTTCTGTGGCGAGTCTTGGAGGCTTGGCCGGTCTGGAAGAGGCTTCTCATCAAACGAGACCTGCTTGTTCTCCTGAAGCGTCTGCAGTGTCGGCAACGTGGGTATTTGCGGTGACCCACGGGTCTCGGCCGGAATCTTGACAGAAGCGGGGGCCTGGGGACGAGCTGCGTCGGATAAGACGGAAACGCTTCTGTTTGGGGGAGACTGTTGTGGCTGTTGTGGTACCGGCGGCTGCTGCTTCTGCCTCTGTTGCAAAGTATAGTTGTGGTCGTCTTTGGCATACCGGCTAGAGGGACGTCTCTCGCCCAGAGAAGGAGAGAGCGCGGTCTGGGTAGTCGGAGGGGACATGGCACCAATGGCCTGGGTGGGAGTGGAAGAGAACGTCGGGCTGACAACCGAAGCTGCCGTGGTGGCGGCGGCGGCGGCGGCAGCGGCTGCCATGTTCTGGGGTGCCTCTGTCGAGAAGACGCGCCGCGGGCGCGGGGCACTGAAGTCGTGCACTCTGGTGCCTCGGATGGGCGCGTACACTGGCACGTCTGCATTTTCTGCTGGATGCGAGGCGTCTGCACTGCTGTGGGCTGGACGCCGCCTGCTCAAGAGAGACGACATTGGATTCTTCATCAGGAACGGCAGTCCTTTCTTTGTGCGCGTGCTGCTGTGGGCGTTGCCGTGGCTGTTGCCGTGACTGTTGTTGTTGTTATTGCTATTGCTACTGCTGCTGTTGTTATTGCCAGCACCATGACCGTCATTATTTGCCGCAAGAGCAGCTGAAGCAGCCGCGGCCGCTGCGGCAGAGGACTGCAGGTCGGTTGGCGTGACAAAGGACGGCGTCAGTTTCGCCGGCTTGGCGTCCGCACCGCTGGATTGTGTCGAGGCTAAGCTGGTGTTGATTGGCGGCGGGGGCGGCTTCGAACGTGTCAGTCGTCTCTCGGGCGTACCGTAATTCCCGTATGTGCCGTAGGTGCTGCCTGGTTTCGTAGTGCCGACGCCGGACGCTGGCTCCGATCTCCGTCCGGGTGATGTTGGTGCCACTGCCGTCGATACTGTGTGCTCCTGGGAGTACGACGACCGGCCAGCCGCCGACTTGGCAGCAGCCACTGCTGTTGCAGCCGCCGACATGTCTGGTGTTGCGCTCAGAGGTGAGAGGTGCAGGTGGGCCAGGGCAGCACCGCCGATGAAGCCGTTGCTGCCGCCGCTGCCGCTGCCGCTGCTGCCGCCGCCTCGAGGGGTAGGTCGTTGTGATGAGGTTGAAGAGGAGGGAGGCGCCGGGGGCTGTGTCTGTGGAGGAGGAGGAGGAGGTGGTGGTGGTTGTTGTGGTTGTGGTGGCTGTTGTGACTGTTGCGTATGTTGGCGCCGGATGTCGATGGACGAAGCCGGCGCAGACAACGAAGCTAGCAGTGTTCCCCCGTCGGCTGTGCTGCCTGTCGAGGTGGAGACCACTGAGGCCACCCGGGTGATCGGAGGAAGGGACGGAGGCATGCTCGGACTTGTAGGCGTGGCTGTTTTGTAGGTATTGGAGGTGATGGTGGTGATGGTGGTCGAGGACAGGTTGCTGATCGTGGCTGTTCCTGCGCTGCCGCTGGATCTTGGCCGAAGTACGTCGTGCTGTGTCCGGGCTTGGCGCTTGTCGTGCGAAGCAGCCTCCCACGTCAATTGGTCGGGCAGTGGCGAGTTTGGCGTCGACGGTGCCCGCCGATGAAATCGAGAGAACATGTTGAAAAGGACCAGAAAGAAGAAGAAGAAGGAGAAGGAGGAGGAGAGAGAGCGAGAGAGAGAGGAAGGGACGCAGAGAGCGGCCCGACCTCAAGGCTGACGACGCTCCGAAAAGAAAAGAAAAAGAAAAAATTAGAGTCGATGCACCACAGCCAGGGGCTTTGCCTGGCGCTATCGAAGCTGTGTGTCTCGTATCGCGCAGACGGCTTGTGGCTGGATGGGGAAAATCGAGAGACGCAAGAAAACACGACAGAAATGCTGGTCTGAACCAGCCAGCTTTCTCTGCAGGCTTATCTAAAGGGGGGGCGGATGATCAGGGGAAAGAAATGGGGGGCGCGGATGTTTTTTTTTTTTTCTTCTTCTGGCGGCCGGCTGCGCTTGCTCGTGTTCGTCAGTGCAGGAGAAGGCAGCTGCATCCTTCTGCTATCAAGTGTTCCTTCCTCATTGTTGCTTTGATACGGGTTTTTTCTGGCAGCCCAAACAGGCAGGGGTCTCTGGCAAAGTGGAGCTGGGGGTTTGGAGGCAAATGGACCCACTCAGGTGCTGGAAAGGGCGAATCGGGACGGCACATAGAGGGGCAGACTTCGGATCCCCAACTCGTGGCTTTAGCTGCAGATCGGCACCTATTCGGTCTGTCGGCGTCATATCATTTTTCTTTCACTACGAGCACCGCCAGAATGCTAGCTTCCCTTCTATGCAGACATATTACGACGGATTGGCATCGGGCTATTAGCCTGTCTTACCACATAGTACGCCACTACGAGTACCATCACGAAGCTTGCAGAGTGGAGAGTGGAGCCTCTAAGAGTGGATATGCCTTCTTTTAATAATGCTGCCAACCATGCATGGAGAAAAGAAAAGAGAATACAAAAATGAGCAAATGAAAACGCATCTAAAGAAGAGAAGGAAACAAAAATGAGACAATAAAACATCTTCAAACATCATCAATCGTCAATCATCGTCAATCATCATGACATCCAGCATCTAGCATCTAGCATCTAGCATCTGGCATCACCAACATTAACGGCAGTTGCTGTAATCGACCCCCGACCCTGGCACAAATCCGCCGGCCTGCCCGTAAAATTCGTTCTGGTAGTGCGCCGCTGGCATCGACGACGCTGCCCCGTACTGCATGCCAGCGGACTGCCAGTGCACCATCGGCGCCGGGTAGTACATGGACATGTCTTCCTGGCCGTGCCCCGCGAAGCTGGCCGGTATAGCCGCGCCCGCATTGCCCGCCACCTGTCCCGGCATCGCCGGAACGCCCATCGCCGCCTGGTGGTACTGCTGGGAGTAGCTGTTCGTCCTCTGGACCATGGGAGCCGCATACGACACTCCCGACGCCCCGACAGTGGTCACAGGCGCCATGCTCAGCGCATAGTTTCCTGCTGCCTGCGGGTGCATCTGCGTGATGACGGTGCCGGTCGTGTGCGACGTCGTCGTTGCTGGCAGCGACATGCTGCCGGTCAGGTGAGATTGGTGCGTTGACGATCCGCCGATCAGCGACGAGTGGACGTTGTTCGTCCCGGTCTGGCTCGAAGACGTCTCCGTCGTCCGCGACATTGGCCCGTGCAGGTTGACGTATGTCCGGAACGTCTGCTGCACCAGATTCCGCAGGCGCTGCTGCACGTCGTCCGTGTTGCAGCCAGGAAAGCTTATGTCGCCCTGCTGCACTTTGTGGTTGAGGATATGCAGAAACAGATCCGCAAACGCCTCGTTCTCTCTTGACGGAGATGGAAACCGGTTCGGCGTGGCCTCGTTGTACCCTACACCGAAAGCGTTAGTCTTCGATTTGGCCAGCAACCAGAAGAACACACCAAATTCACGCTGACAACCTCTGCACTTACAAGGCGTCTCCGGCTCCGGGACCTCGGGGAAGAGCACCCGCCAGATCTCAAACCACTTCTCCACCTTATGCTTCTCTTGGTTCTTTTTCCTGTTCTGCTTGTCGAGCGCCGCCCACTGAGCCTCGCTTATCCCTTCTTTCAGCACCGACTCCCCCTTCTGGCATGGTACTTCAAGTCTCAGGTGCTCTGTAAGTTCGTTGATGCACCTGGCTTTGTCGGGCCCACTGAAAACGCGATAGCACCGCTCGCACTGGACTGGCGTGTGCTTCCGTTTCAGGTGCTCCCTTCAAATCTGTTAGCTCCCTTGCCCGAAAACGACTGCTTTTCTTTTTTTCTTTTTCTTTTTTTTTTTCTGGGAAAACTCACTTCAGCCGTTGGATGCTTTTGAATCCTGGACCAGCACACGCCCGATAGCCATCTTTTCGTGACCCGGACGTGATGTTGTGCTGGATTCCATACCTGGATGGATTGAGCTTGTGGAACGGACAGGCCAAGAGCAGTATCATCGGCTCATCTATCATTTCTGGCCTCAAGCTACCATTTCCACCATTCCCCCCGTGCTCGTCGTCGCCCTCCTCCCGGTCCTCTTCAGAGTCCGATCGCCGACGTCGCCTCTTCCGCGATTGGTTTGACACATGATCCTGTGCCCCACTGCTTCCGCTTGCCACCACAGAGCTGCCGGATGTCGCCCCGGATGCCGCTCCGGACGTTCCACCAGATACAGCGCCTCCTCGTGTCACCGTCGAGCCTGTCGTAGAGCTGGGCAGTCGCGTGGTGGCTGTGTTCTGCCAGGACTCCACCTTGTTTCTCACAGCGTTACGCAAATCCTTGTGCAGGAGCGGTATGAGAAACGCAGCCAGGCTCAGGTCTCCGTCGACTGCCGCAATAACAGCTGCGTCGAGGCTGTCGGTGCCGCTCCAGTCGTCGTCGTCTTCGTAGGCACCAGTATTGTCGTCTTCGTCCTCAGCAAAGCGACCAGGGACCTCGTAAACGCTCTCATCAGAATTGGAAATCCCTGATCTTGCAGACAGCGCCGACATTGAGTATCGCAGCTGGCTTTGCCTAAGAACCTGGGAGTTCAATGCCTCCTTTGCTGCCGCCATGTCGAATTTCATATCTCCGTGTTCCAGCCCTGACCTGAAAATCAAACCAGCCCTCTTGTCAGCGGCGTGTCGTGCGCTTTTTATCCAAAAAAAAAGGAGACAGAAGAAGTTGTGCAAGGGAAAAGTGAAGCAGGGAGCCAAGCGGTGAAGCCTGCTAGGAAAGCCTTACTCTTTGTCTGATCCGCTCGCACACGAATACTCATCCTCTTCGTCCTTCGGGTATCCACATTCGCCATCAGGTTGCACAGACGTGGCGAAGCTGCTCCCGGTCGAAGGACACAAGCTAGACATGTCGGTAACCGGTGTGGATGATCTGGATGTCTCACTGCGGCTGTCTGCAGCGGGCTTTTCAAAAAATGCGAATGAGCT
>JRUC01000105.1:0-42208 GCA_000806385.1 Leptographium procerum
TCGTGTTGATGATTGTTGGCAGGGTGTTGATGCGAGAAAGTCGTGGCTGGTTTAAGGAGAACAAAGAAGAACGGCGGGAAGAGAAGAAAGGGAGAACAACGCGGACAGCAATTCTGAAGGGCGTTGAGGTTGGGCGTTGAAGGAACAGGTCGTGAATGGCAAAGTGGCGGAAGGGCAGCTGGTTGCACTTGCCTCGGACTGACAGAAACTGGAAGCGTCCGAGGAGAGGGAAGGCCTTCAGGAGCAGAGTCTGGCTGGCAGAAGCGGTAGGAACTAGGGGGTGGTATTATATTTAGAGTATTGGTGCTCGTAGCGGTTAGCGCCAGCGAGGAAACGGGCGGCAGGGAGGAAGGCTCGAGGGACCAGAGACCAGACAATTGACAAATACAAATACAAAAATAAAAGTAAAAGTAACAGTGAAAGTAAAAGTTAAAAGATTGTGAAAACCGAAAAGTGGTACTTAAAAAAAGGAGTAATACTACCTCTTTCTTTCTTTCTTTCTTCAGTCGCTGTGAAGCAAAAAGGTTGAGACAGCCATGTGCAAAGGGAAGGTCAGCAGTCTGAGCAGAAGGAGCGCGGCACAGCACTGAGAGAAAAACTTTTAGTCTTGGAGACAATGATTTGCGAGATGGAAAGAACTGGGAGAGCAGAGGGGAACTGAGAGACTGAGAAGCGGCACATTCGTTCGTTCGTCTGTCAAAAGTTCTCTACCGACCAGTAACAGACATGAGCAGCCAGACTCGTCTGCGACTGGGCTGAGCGCCCGAGGATTTTACGACACACATATATCTTACCACTATGCATGTATGGGAAGGAGGGGGGGGCAGCTCCGTGTGGGCAGACCTAAAGCGGCTTTGGGCAACATCGAACCTGTGTTGCATAAAATAGCAGCCGCCAGCACTTTTTGCAGCCTCGCCGTCTGTCCGCCTTTTCTTGGACGGCTGACCTGATCCGAACTGCACTGTCTGTCTGCTTGTCTATCTGTCTATCTATCTATCTATCTATCTTCTTGCCTGCCAGCACCGGCTCCGATGGCGATCGGCGTATCTCTTCCCCCAAGAAGCTGCTCGAACACAATCAGCCGTGTTTGTCCTCTCCCAGCTCGGGAGATTCGTCCGAATCGGTCTGACCCCGGACGCCTACCTGGGACACACAAAGAGGCCGCCCATCAAACCAGCAGAGAAACGCCCGTCAATCCCGCCCAACCCCCCCTGCAGCGCTTCCCCCGTTCCTACATACGATGTGGTATGAATCTTACAGTAATGCACTCTCGTACATAACCAGTTCGGTCCATTAAAATCTTAGTGGCCGCAGCAGCAGCAACACGGGTCAATGGTGGGGCTCGAGCAGCTAAGGCGCCAATGCGCCATATCTTACGGCAGGCGTAGTGGGGCTGCATCGCTGCTCTGCTCTATATTAACACTGAATCACAACATAATAATAGTGTTGAACCGATCTCGCCGCACGTAGTCAAGAACCAGAGAAGATTCGAGCCAAGCGGAGCCAGATCGCATTGCTGCCTCTGCACTTCTGCTCTCGCCTTCTTTCCTCTTTGTTCTATGCTCGCTGTCGGCAGATGAAAGCTACGGAAACTACGAGAGTAAAAGGGGGGAGAGTCAGTGCTTTGAAACGCTGTTGCTCCAGTCTCCCTCCGAGTAGTTTCAGCTTTTCTTCTTCTGCGCTCTCATCATCATCATCAAGACATTCGTACTTTTCTTTGCTTCCAGATGCGCCATCAAGCTCCGACAAGGAGGACAGATAAACGCCAAATTCAAACAAACGAAACACTCCTGCCCCTTTGAACAGGTTTGGACCGCTCACGGTTTCTACCTTTTTTCTCTTATACCCGTACCGTGTTTTACTCCAAGTCATGCCCGGAACAGGCTGCTTTTTTGAGAAGATCCGTACGTAGTGGGAGACAAGCGTGGATCGCTGCATGGCTGGCATGCGTGCAGTGTGTCCACCCCCTGTCCTTTTCACCTTCTAGAAGAGCGTAGACCGACGTAGCCAGAAACTTGGATTTTGCAAATAGCAAGGCTGTTCTCAGCCTCGTTGATTAATATCCGGGCCATCAAATCTGCTTCTGATGACAAACTTCAGCAAGACCGGACAGTACCAATACCCTACTCAAAACACCCCTACCGCCCAAACCGCGTCGTCTTAGTTGATTTGGCCCGGGCGCCCTCCAACATCTTGACAAAATCGCCGTACAGCGAGCTGATCGTCCCGCCCGCCTCCCATTCGTCCACGATGCTGTGGACGAGCGCTCGCCTTCCCCGCGGCTTCATCTCGTCGCGCTCCTTGAGGCGCTCCGGCTCCAGCATCCCGTCGGCCGTCAGCTTCTCCTCGACCCAGTCCTTGAGCGCTCGCCTCCAGTGCAGCAGGTCGTGTGCCGTCTCCGCGTTGCTGTGGCAGACGCCTCCGACAAACCAACGGTGCGACACTGGCGCGATCGGATTCCCGTGTATGTCCTCGTCCTCCCCTTCATCCTCGTCCCCGCCGCCATCCACGTCGTCCAGCGTGTTCAGGTCGTAGGCTGGCCCGCTGAACATCACCATGTACGAGGCAGGGTGGTTGCTGCGGCCACAGGCGTGACACATGTCTGCTTCAGGATTGAGGCTGTTGCCGCCACCCGAAAGCTTCCCCGGCCGCACGTCGAAGCTGTCCATGTACGGCCGCGCCTGCAGCGCCCCACGGAACGCAGGCGTCCAGCTCGACGATATGAACCGCGACTGTGCCAGGCCGCCGAGCTCGCGGTCTAACCGGTCCCAGGCGATCCGGTACAGCTCGTCGTCGTTTTGCATGCCGCCCCGGTCGATACGCCGATGCACAAGCCATTCGATGGCGTCCTTGAAGTGGCTTTTTAGCGGCTTGCGCGACTCGGATGTGAACTGCAGCGGTATCTCACGGCGCAGCATGTCCTTGTCCGGCTCGCCGATAAGGCCAACATGGCTGTCGTCGATGAAGTCATCCATTTCCTCCTTGCCTTCATCTTCCGGCTGCGGAGAACTCTGGTAGTCCTCGCAGTCGCTGTCGTAGCTGAGACCTAACACCGTTTCTGCATGCTCTTTTCTCCCTCTGTGTTTTCTCTTCTCGTTCTCTTTCTTTTTACCTTTGCTCTTCCTCTTTGTTTCCGTCGCCTCACTTGGCTTCGAAACATCGTCTTGCTCCACTTCCTCCTCGTCCTCAAATTCAGATAATGCAGTGTGCTCGGGATCTGTGTCGTAGAGAGCTACCCGGTTTTCTTCCTCCGAAGATGCCGAAGCCAAATCGCTCTCCGTCAGTTTTTCTCCTCGTCGCCGTCGCCGTAGAAGCTCCATGTGACGCTGTCGCACAGATCGTGCGCTGTTCCGTGCAGATCGCGATCCCGCCGCACGGCTCGCAGGGCTCGACCGCTTGGCCCGGGGGGTAGCCACAATCAGCTCATCGCCGTCACCGTCACCGCCACCGTCGGTATCCTTTCCGGCCTCATCTTCCTTATCGAAGCTCTTCGGCTTCAAACTCCGGCGCCTTCTTTTGGCAGGGCGGATGTCTTGGTCACTGTCCTCATCGCCGTCATCGTCATCGTCACCGGTATCGCTAGGGACGACGATGGCTTTAGCTAGTGATGAGGGAGGCCCATCTATCTTCAATTCCGCTGTGCCATCTGAGCTCTCATCTTCGGAGTCGATGATTGTCCTCCTCTTGACAGCACTACGACAAGGCGACGACCTTGTTACCGCCCTTGAGGCCGACAGGAAATATGGAGATGGCAAATCTTCCGGCACCTGTCCATCTGACCAGTGAATGTTCTTATCGGCCTTTCGTCTATGGCTAAGAATGGCCAGATCACCGTCATCGCTGTCGTTGTTCGTGGCACTTTGGGCATCCGACATCAGCGGGGAGCCAGAAAGTGGTTTTCCTGGGTGGTTAGCAGAGCTCTGATAAGTTGCGTTTTGAAAGCAAGCTTTTCACTGTACCAAGCATGTCCAGGAGACTTTTTTGCTTTGGGCTTTTTCTGGCGTGCATCATAAAGCGGGAACCCGCCATCGTGCAAGATAACCGATGCTCAGATATCTATCGCTCAGTCGCACTCGGACGCACTTGTACACGAAAGTCTATTCCAGTGGAGGGCGCGTTTCCAATAATAACCTGAAAATAAAGTAAATTATGGACCCTATCATTATTGCCAAGTTCGCAAAGAGGTTGTAGCTTCGCGTTGACAGCCCTCCCAGATTCTGCTTGTTGCCTCTCTACGCGTCGAAGACTATTAGCGTACCGTCTGCGCCAAGGCACGTGCTGACTCAACGACCGTTTTAAAAACGTATTTGCACGTTTTCGGCCCGTCACATCTTGCTTACCAAGAAATGGATCACTTAACGTTGGTGAAAGGCTGGCCAAAGCTTGATGCCGCTTTCAGTTTTTGAAGATTTAAGGATTTAAGCTATTGATGAGCCCCCGGAAGCCGTCTAAAGTGAGCAGCTCCTTGAAATGTATACTCCATATTATATAATTAACTCCCGCCTGCGTTCCCTGCCAAAATAGCCACGATGGAGCAATCCAAAACGTAGATGTAGCGGCAGGAGATGGAAGTGAGAAAAGCAAAAGGATCGAAAACACAGGAAGACAGACACAAGTATAGAAATGTCCCTCCCCCCCCAAAACGCCCGATTAGCGTATCACATGTTGATCCCCACAGCACATCCCATTTACTATCAACTCCTTGTTATAAACCTGACTAATTTCTGAAGTTGTTGTTCTATTCGGAACTCCCGCTGCTGTATGCGTTGCCATTCGTCATGCTCCTGCGAACAAGGGGCCTACCGCAGTCGCTTCTGGACATCCTCTTCACCAGCAGCAATGACATCCTCGATCTTCCATCTTGGTGCGTGGGCAATGCCTTGACGACCGTGCTCTTCGAGGTAATCGCGCTCCATCTCGGCCGTCACGCCAGCCGGCAACGGATCCAGTCCGCCAGCAATGCCAGTTGAGAACTTAAGCTGCATGATATCGCCGATCTCGTCGCAAGCCATGAGCAACCGGTCCATGTCTTCCTTGTTGTGCGAGGACGACACACAGAAACGTACACGAGAGCTGATAAGCGGTGTCGCAGGATATCCAACGATCACAACAGATATCTTCCGCTTGAGCATCTCGTGACTGAAAGCAGACATCTTTCCTGGGCTATACAGCACGACGGGAATGATGGGCGAGTCGTCGTGGCCATAAACAATGAAACCAAGACGCTTGAGGCCTAGGCGAAGATACCTGGAGTTGAAGGCAATCCGCTGCAGACGCTCCTCACCCTGACCCGGGGCGAGCTCACCCGTGATAATCTTCAACGACGACATGATCTGCATGAGCACAGCAGGAGTCGGTGCTTCGCCAAACGTAGTGGCAGCGTTCGTTGCCTTGAGCTTGTCGATGATATACTTCTCAGCACTGACATATCCGCCATTTGCGCCAAATGACTTGGTGAACGTGCCCATCAGAATATCCACATCGCTGGGATCCACGCCAAAGTAATCGCAGACACCACGTCCATTGCGGCCAAGAGCTCCGATGCTGTGCGCCTCGTCGACAAACAGGAAGAACTTGTACTTGCGCTTCAGCTCGACAATGCTAGGAAGATCGCAAAGAGTTCCCTCCATAGAGTACAGACCCTCGACAGCAACAAGAATCTTCTTCCAGGGGCGGTGGGTGCGAGGCTGGCCTTGGGAGATTGCATCCCGGAGGTGCTTCTCCAGGTCGACCATGTTGTTGTGCTTGAAGGAACGGATAACAGCGCCAGAGATACGAGCACCGATGCGAATGGACGCGTGGTTCAGCTCGTCGGACAGAATGAGACATCCTTTGGAGACAAGAGCCGGGAAAGAGCTCGAGTTGGTAACAAAACCCATTGAGAAGACCATGGCAGCCGGTTTTCCAACAAAGTCAGCAATTTCCCGTTCGACCTCCAGAGCCAAGTCGTACGTTCCGATGTCCGCACGAGAACTGCAAGCAGTAATTCCGTACTTTCGGACACATTCCTCGACCGCATCCGCACACGGCCCGTGGGACTGTGCGAATCCAAGATAATTGTAAGAGCTCATGTTTAGCGTTTCAGTATAAGTGCCGGTGAGCTGGTAAGACCGGTTGAAATCGTTCGACTTCCGGTCGATCAGGGTGATGTACCGACCGGGCACGCCAGTGGTTGGGCGAGCAAAGCAGTCATCAAGACGCGTCTTTAAGCGACGGACGTAGAAATTGTCAAAATCGTCATTCAGCGGGGCATAGCCAGGCTTGATTTTAACCGTGGCATTGACGCCCTTCGACCGAAAATGCCGCCCAAGGAAATCGCGGGTGTGGCCAAAAGCGATAAGCATGAGGTAGCTGATATAGGTCACGAGCAGGTAGTAATAGGGCGGCTCGTCTTCAACCGGAGGATCTAGGGACCCGCCGAGATGCTCGCTGATATAGCGGTGTTTTTGGCTAAGCAGAGGCCCGAATTGGGCTTCCGCGCGACGGCGCTTCTCATTCTCCGCGTCAGAGGGAGGTTCGAAGAGTGTGGTTGGCGGCTCGTCGGTGAGTGCCTCGCCAGCGGTGGCGGTCGAGAGGGAGATGGATGGCAGGGAGAGTGTAGAGGCCGTGATCTGAGGCGACGGGCCACCCACTGCTGGAGATTGCTGCTGCATCGCGAGAAGGAGCTTCTGGGCCGACGTGGCCGGCTGATCACGACCGGTCTTGGAGGAAGAAAAAAGCTGGGCGATGCGGTTGCCGCTTTTGTTTTGTGAGGATCTGCGCTCTGTGGCCTTTTCCAACGACGGCATGCTGGAATAACTGGAGAAAGGGTTTGCGAGCTTGCGCGGCATATCTGGCGGAGACTAGCAGCCGAGAGTGCTGCGGGTTTCGCGTCAGAACTGCAGAGCCTTTTTTCTTCTTTTCTTTTGAAATCGCAGGATTGGTAGTGTCTCCAGAGGTAACGGAGGTGGAAATATTAGGAAATAGAAGGAGATAGGTCAAAGGAACGACAAGGAAACATGAGGAAAAGGTAGAAAATAGGGGATGAGGCTCAATTGCACATTTGCAAAGGACGAAGCAGCCGCCGTGAGGAATGGTTTGGTGAAGAGTTTAAATGAAGATTAAGGTATGAGGTACGGAGACGGCGCTGCAGCGATAAATAAAGGGGGACGGAGGCCGTAGCCTTTTTCCTCCTTTTCTTTGATGGTCTAAGCGCCAGGCAGTGCCGACCTTGCTGAATGTGTAATTGTAGTGGGGAGGGATCAGGAAAGAACGAGACGACCGCCAATGCGAACAATTGGACTTTTAAAGAAGGGACGACAAGCGCATTGTGGCGCAATATTTCTATCTTCGTGATTTTTCTTTTACCCAAGGGCTTCCTCAGGTGTTTTGAAGTTTTTTTTTTGTCTTGTTTCTTTGTCTTTGACTCTCCAGATATTTTGGCATATTAAGAAGCAATGAAGAAGGTGAAGTAAGACGGCATGGTGAATTAGAGACTTACCCGACTGTCTGAGCGGGCGAATCAGGATCGCGTGCCTAGCACCAGGGGCACGGTGTTGGCGAAATGATACTTTCTGGAGATGATTAATAGGCTAGGGCCACAAGAGAGGCAAAGAATGGAACAGAGCGCTGGATGTTCTCCATCCGTCTACATGCAATTCGGAGGACAGGCAGGAGGAGGAGAAGGAACAGTAAAATAGAAAGAAAACGAGAATAAGACGATCCAAACTTTGGGAAGGGATAAAAATGAGCGAGAGGACGCGCTGAGGACCAATGATACGCGTGGGAAAACCGGAGACTTAAAGCATACGATACTACGGAGTATGTACAGTGACGGGTGCATTAGATGACAAAGCGATGTAAGATACTTCCACTAATATAGGGGGGGAAGGCGTTACAGTTTGCCTTGCCCTTGTCGATCCGAATCCCGCCAATTTCGCTCCCTGTGATCTCTCACTGCTACTACGAGGCCCACCACCACAATGCCTTGGCCCACAGTTTTGCTCGCGAGGAAGAGCCTAGTTAGAGCTTGTGGTTCGCGCGTGAAAAGCCGGGATTTCCGGAAATTGGTCTAGGGGGGTGGACGTGTGAGAAGCAGTCACAACTAGATCCCGCCTTTGCCCGGTAGGAGTTATACTTTTGGCCTTAGCATGGGCCAGCGAATGTGCTGTCTCTCTATTTATCTCGCTTTTCGTCACTTTGCATGTCGCGTCGACACATATGTACAGCATCGAAGGAGCTTTGGACAAGTCACCGCTTATGGCCCTATGGGTGGCACCACACCGCTTCGCCGGGTTGTTCGGTTTTCACGGCGGTTGCCGGGCGCGATGATTGTTCAGATGACCGGATCATGATTTTTTTTTCAGGCGTCGGGGCTTTTTTCTTTTTGCCTGTTAGTTTTTTTTTTGGCCCGGTAACATCTCTTGACACAAGGCTTACTGTGTGCCCCATCATAAACGGCCGGGCTTACCAAAATAATCGACATCATGATCGAAAACCTGAATGGCATCTTTACGGCTCCGTTGTGGCAGTCCCGGATTATGAACTCGTTCTCGAAATCTCATTTCAGCACATCTGAACACATCTGAACACATCTAAACCCATCTGAACAGAAGCGCATATGGCGTCTTACGCACACCGACTTCTTCCGGCCAATCGTGGTAGGCCAACATATGAAAGCCAACAAACAGACAATGACAATCCCAGGATGATGTGTATTATACGAGTACTCCGTGTAAATCTCCGTACGATTCTCGTGCTCAAACCCCAAATAGCCCCAGGAACAATGCTGCTCTTCCCCCGCAGCAAGTTACAAGTAACGCCGTGTCACATGACATATTGCCGGTATGGAGACGCCGTCTTCCCTCGTTGCGCCAGAAGGATCATCTGCGGGGAGACCAACGCTGCAGCCGTATGCGCCTTACGCGGCGGTATCAATAACGCTCGTCCTGTTTTCTGCGCAGCTTCGCTTTCTCTTACTCGTATTCGTTTCGTCCCTGGACACGAACAAGAAAATCGCTCACGGCCGCGAGGCGCCTGCCCAATAGAACGTACAGCCAATTCCCGTTATCGATCTGGCTGCCAGCGGTCTGTCAAATCTATTTGGTTCTGGCCGGAACATCGTCTCGCATCATGGCCAGCCGAGAGCTATGGCGCCACCTGAGCCCACAGGAAACGCCAATGTACCACTTCCTCGAGGCTGTCAATGCCAAGCACGGCATGAGCCTCACCGACTATGACGGCCTGTATCGCTGGTCCGTCGAGAACGTCGCCACTTTCTGGGAGGACGTGTGGCACTTTGTGGGAGTGGCTGCCACGAAAACGTATGACAGCGTCCTACCCACCACGGCCATGTTTCCGCGCCCGGACTTCTTTGCTGGCGCGCGCCTAAACTTTGCCGAGAATCTACTGTACCCGGCTGGCGTAGAGGTTGACGCGACGGCCCCGGCACTGATCACGGTCACCGAGGCCTGGGACAGAGAGGAGGGCAACTCCACGACACCGTCGCCCATGGTGACGATGTCGTGGGCCCAGCTCCGCGATGCCGTCTGGCGCTGTGCTTCCGGGCTGCGTAGTCCGGCCATTGACTTGCAGCCGGGCGACGTTGTGGCCGGCTTCGTCAGCAACCACGCCGAGGCCATTGTGGCCATGCTGGCTGCAGCATCGATTGGGGCTGTCTGGACGTCCATCAGCCCGGACAACGGCGTCAGCGCCGTGCTCGACCGGCTGTTGCGCGTGAAGCCCAAGGTGCTGTTTGCCGACAGCGCCACCATCTACAACGGCAAGGTGTGGTCGAGCATGGATAAGACAGAGCAGATTGTCGAAGCGCTGAGTGGAAGCCTGAAGGCCGTTATCATCATCTCGATGCACGACCAGGCGGCGATGAGTACCGACGCCAGCTTGGATGTCCTGAAATCCGAGATCGCCTTGGTCGACGAGTACAGCGCCTTTTTGTCAAGGTAGGTCTCTCGCTCACTCGGTCGGCGTGGCATTGGTATGTTCGAAGTTGGTCGCAGTTGTACTGAAAAAGAACCCCTTGTCAACTGCAATAGAGCTCCAGACACGCCGTTGAAATTCGAGCAGCTCCCGCCCTCACACCCGCTCTACATCCTGTACTCCAGCGGAACGACCGGCCTGCCGAAAGCCATCGTGCACACTTCCCTCGGCACGCTTATCCAGCACAAAAAGGAACATGTTCTCCACTGCTCCTTAGGCCCGTCGTCACGCATGCTCTACTACACAACGACATCGTGGATGATGTGGCACTGGAGCGTGTCCAGCCTGGCTGTTGGCACGTCCTTGGTGCTGTACACAGGCTCCCCCTTCAGACCTCACGGCTCCCTCTCCCTTCCCCGGCTGCTAGCAAAGCTCCGCGTTACGCACTTCGGTACCTCAGCAGCCTACCTTACTGCGCTCGAGTCCAGCCACGTACGGATACCCGCAAACATCGACCTGTCTGCCCTCGAGGCAATCTACTCCACCGCATCTCCGCTTCCGCCCTCGACGTTTGCATATGTGTACGACATCTTCCCTAAGCGTGTTCACCTTGCATCCATTACTGGAGGCACCGATATCATCTCCCTGTTTGGCGCCCCATCCCCGCTGCTGCCCGTAGTCGCAGGTGCCGTGCAGTGCGCCGGGCTGGGCATGGCCATCGCCGTGGCAGACTCGACGTCGCCGGCCGACCATCCACAGCTGGTGCCTGCTGGCGAGGAAGGCGACCTCGTCTGCACCCGGCCGTTCCCTTGCCAGCCACTCACATTTTACGATGGTGACGACAGGTACCGCGCAGCCTATTTCGAACGATTCGAAAACTGGTGGCATCACGGCGATTTTGTCCGGCTTGAGGGCCAGTCGTTGGTGATGCTGGGCCGGTCCGACGGGGTGCTGAAGCCGTCCGGGGTACGGTTTGGTAGCGCCGAGATCTACAACATTCTTACTCGATTCTTCGCGACTGAAGTGGAGGATGCCTTGTGTGTGGGTCGGCGCCGGCCCCAAGACACGGATGAGACAGTCTGTCTGTTTGTGCTGATGGTGCCCGGCACACTGTTCGACGACACCGTGCGTAGTCGGATCAAGTCCGTAATCCGGCGAGAGCTTAGCCCGCGCCATGTCCCTGGCATCGTTGAAGAATGTGGAGGCGGTATCCCGAAGACGACAAACGGCAAGAAGTGGGTCATCTCTATCTGCTGTGTATCTTTGGTTATAAGACCGCCGGCGTAATCCAGGTCTCACTTCTCAATAATGCTAACCTGTTTATAGGATCGAAGTCGCGGTCAAGCAGATTCTCTCCGGAATGGATGTGAAGACGAACGCCAGCGTAGCCAACCCCGAGTCACTCGACTGGTTCCGCTCATGGGCCAAGGGACGCAGCTAGGCAAAGGACACCGAAAATCGGGACCGGCCGGCTATAAAACAAGTTTGAACATACGGAGTACTAGGTATTAAGGCATTTTGCTTCTCGTAGCAGTGGGACCGCTTCTCTTTGGGAGCTCCTCTTTGGGACATACGGAGTACTCGCACGTCCTGGATCATGTAAGGTAGGCCAACATGCCGGCCCCTAATCGTTGTTGATCAGGGAATCCGAATGAGAAGGAAGATCACCCGGCGGGTACGGTAACGGTCGATCGGCACCATACATACGTCGTAGTAGAATGAAGGGAAGGGGTGTGGAAAAAAAGGAAGAAAAAGAAAAAGACAATGTTACACCGAATTATCGCATAGCACACGTAATGGTAATTAGTAGGATGCAAATCCATCGTGGGAACCAATTTAGCTAGAGAAAGATGCTTTAAAATACCATTCAGGTAGAATTTCATTCGGTACGCATAGTTGTTAATGAATATCTTATTTCAGATGACATCGAAAGGTGGAGCTGGTTTTGGCCGACTCTACGAGCACATCGTATCTTGCCAACACGAGCGGGCGAGACTCGGGGACGCTAGGAAGCCGTACTCCGTAATTCGATGAAATAGCGGAAACCTGTATGCAAGCCATACTTCGTACAGACTGGGCATATGTACGGAGTATGCACCTGTACAGTTAGCGCGAGGCAGCGTTGTTGCCACATAATAAGATGCAAGTAAAGCTACGAATACAGTCTACGGAGTACATACTACTCGTACTCGTACTAGAGATGGAATGCAAGGCCGGCCTTTGGCGACCCGATCGGGAACCTTTTTGCGCATACGGAGTGCGCTTCCGTACTTGCAGTGTATGTACGAGTACTCGCAAGAAACAATGCACATCCTACGAGCATCGTATGGTGGTCTTTCGGTGATACAATTTTTCAGCAACAGCAGGAGAAATAGGGGGGGACAGAAGCGCGGATAAGAAAAAGAAATAAAAACGGGAATCAACGCACAGACCCATAATTGCCATCGGCTCTCCCTGCCGTTTTCCCAGCCCCTGACAGCTGCCTTTACTGGCCTGCCTTTCTTGCGAATGAGAGCACAAGTGGTAGGATTGCCTGCTCATAGAAACACGGCCACTAAGCCGACAGACTGTCCTTTTATTTCCCCACTCCTTCCGCTTTGGGCATCAAGCATCGGGATGTACTGTATTGCACTGTACGATACCAAGTATCTACGAGTGTATATTTCTCGGCCCAGACAACGGCCACAAGACGGACAGGTCCCCTTGCGTTAGCTAGTGCGCGATTGCTCCCCGGGGCGCCGGCCTTAGACGACTGGCATAATAAGGCTGGCGGCCTGAAATTATTTGCTGAACTTTTCGTACGAGTACTCCGCAGCCTATTGGCCTGGCTAGAAGAGCTGCATTTCGAGATGTTTGCAGTATATCCAATTCATCGCTGTAGTCATAAGCATCTTACCTGTACGCATACGAGTACAGGCCCTCGTAGACATCATTGTTTATCTTCCTCGAGTGGCAAGGAATACTATGTACGAGTATGAGTATATGTCTCTTGACTTGCACGGAGCGGACCCCATCAGTACATTTCTCCGTGGTAATATTGTAACTTAAAAAAAAGCAGTCAAATACCGGCAGGGATGTTCAGGTATGGCCCTGTATGGCCCTGTGTGTGCCTGAGTACTCCGTACAAGTACAGTGCAATTCTCGCCCTCGTACCTGCTTCGGGTTCGTGCATCGTCCCATCGGAGCTCCACGCACAAACTCGCAGCAGTAGTAAGATACATAGTAGGGACGCTTCGAGATCCAAGTTCGGCAGTATGTACCCTTATCTTAAATGAGTGTTTGGCCGCCTAGCTTTAGGCCGACAGCTGCAAAGCGCCGTCCATTGCATGCAATCCACAGCAAAGGCAGCTCGGCCACTACTCCGTACTACGGGCAGCACGAATATAGGAGCGAACGCACAGGGCAGAAATGATAGTGGTGTTGATGCTGGTGCCGGTGCTGGTGTGATGGCATTTGTGGACTTCTCGCGGACGTTCGCCTGTGCTCTTCTGTGCGACACTGTCACCATCGTGGCCTAGTAGCTATCGGCTGCTAAGTAAGATACATAGTAGCCTACAGCTTATGGGGACCGAAACTGCGCCTACAGTTGTTGGCCAAATTTCCTGCCCCGTCTTTCCTGCCTTTTCTCTCTCGTCCGAAACTCCCACCTCCACTTCTTCCTCACCCAATTTTCCCCTTTCTTCCTAGTAGCAAAAGCGCGCTCTCGAACCACTCTGAGCGCTACTCAAACCCTCATCTACCTCTCTCGTCCGTCCAGGACCTAGTAGCTACCCCTACCCGCTTCGTCCCTTCCACCCCAGCAAATCAGCATTCTTCCCTACTTTGTTATCCCCGTCCTGCTTTCTCTCACCTCCCTCTCTCTCTCCTCTCCCTTTCGTAGCGTTTGGCCACTTTCGTCCTCTTTCTGCTGTTTCTCCCAGCTTGTCGTTCAACCCAGTCTCCATTCTCGTCGCTGTCGGGCCTTCCTTGCGATACTCTTGTCGCTGTTCAATTCTGGTCTCTCTGCGGAATCCAGCGCCGCAGATTGGCCTCACCTGCTCTCCTTAAACACAACTACTCGTCGTCGTCACCAGTCCTTCACCGAACTCGAAATCAGCGAATCAAACCTCTCGTTCGCCCATTTGTTGACTCCGTCACCCCAAAATCTCTAAAAATCGAACCTCTTCGTGGTTTTCCCCCCTAAACGTTATCGTCAACAATTGGCTATCCTCAACCCCAACCTCGATTTCTTCTCAGTCGACTGAGCAAGCGAATTCCTTTCCGCTGCTACTCGCCTTCCCCTTTGCCCCGATCACATCCATCGACAGCACATATCCATAGACAATAATGGACTCCCAACGGCAAAGCGATGTGTCGCCTGAAGCAATGCAGGCCCGGATTCAGCAGGCCCGCCGTGAAGCTGAGTCACTGAAGGACCGCATCAAGAGGAAGAAGGATGAGCTTGCCGACACAACGCGTCAGTTCTTTCTTTCTTTTTCAGTCATCTATTACCCATGGTCTAACTTCGCCTTTTTTCCACTGAATGCTGACGTATTTCTGCAGTCCGAGCTGTCGCTCAGCAAGCACACGAGCCGATTTCCCGAAGCCAAATGATGAAGGCGAAGCGCACCCTCAAGGGTCACTTGGCCAAGATCTACGCCATGCACTGGTCTACCGACCGGAGGCACCTCGTGTCTGCATCTCAGGATGGCAAGCTCATAATCTGGGATGCGTACACGACAAACAAGGTTCACGCCATTCCCTTGAGGTCCTCCTGGGTGATGACCTGCGCCTACGCCCCAAGTGGCAATTACGTCGCATGCGGCGGTCTCGACAATATCTGCTCCATCTACAATCTGAACCAAAATCGCGATGGGCCCACGCGTGTCGCTCGCGAGTTGTCAGGCCATGCCGGCTATCTGTCCTGCTGTCGTTTTATCAATGATCGCAGCATTTTGACATCTTCAGGTGACATGACGTGTATGAAGTGGGACATTGAGACCGGCACGCGCGTCGTCGAGTTTGCCGACCACCTTGGCGACGTCATGAGCATCAGTCTCAACCCGACCAACCAGAATACATTCATTTCGGGTGCCTGTGATGCATTTGCCAAGCTCTGGGATATCCGCGCCGGAAAGGCCGTCCAGACTTTTGCTGGCCACGAGTCCGACATCAACGCAATCCAATTTTTCCCGGATGGACACTCTTTCGTCACGGGCTCTGATGACGCCACTTGCCGACTCTTCGACATCCGCGCCGATCGTGAGCTTAACGTTTATGGGGTGAGTCCAAGATAACCGGCGTGATGGTGTGATTTGTGTGCTGTAAGCTAATCGTGTAGTCCGAATCCATTCTGTGCGGTATAACATCCGTGGCAACATCTGTGTCCGGCCGGCTGCTGTTTGCTGGTTACGACGACTTCGAGTGCAAGGTAAGCATCATTTTGTCCCTGCTAGCTATGTTGTTTCGGAAGCTAACAATGCCAGGTCTGGGATGTGACAAGAGGCGAAAAGGTCGGCTCTCTAGTCGGTCATGAAAACCGTGTTAGCTGCCTTGGTGTAAGCAATGATGGTATCAGCCTATGCACGGGCTCGTGGGATTCTTCGGTCAGTGTTGTCTCCCTGTTGCCTCTCCTTTTGGTGGTGCTTTCTAATACCTTGACAACAGCTTAAAATTTGGGCGTACTGAGTTGCACCGTGCAATGATAACGAGACGATGCCACGCCAGATCCGCCGGGTTCGCTTGCGAACCAGCCGCATGTACGAAAATGAACGGATCAAGAGCAGCTCAAAAACGACCACCAAACAAAACAAAAGCAAATACTATAACAAAAAGGGGGACAATTAGTAATAACTACCTGAACGAGGTGGCCCGCAAAGAGCAGCTGGCTGTCGATAAGCCAGCAATTTGTTGTAGGTACGAAACGAGGCGAGATTGCGAGCACCGAGCTATAGCCAGGCTTGGATGTCAAAGTTTGGGCTTCTTCCGGGACTTCTGCCGAACCAGCCATTTTTTTCCGTTTATAATCTTCCTCTTTGAGGCATTTCTTCGCCGCTTCCTATCTTTGACGGCCTTGTTAGCAAAGGCGGTTTGTATTATGTCAGATCAGCTCTGTCTGGCTTTACCCATACTCTTCTTTTCTTTCTGCAGTATTTCATCATTCCCCCCTGGACATCAACCGATTGTCTTACCGGCTAGTTTTCCTCGCCTATATAACGATATCCTTTTCCTATTTTTTGTCTTGTTTCTTACCCCTCTATGATGGCTCTGTCATCCTTTCGGTTCGCGATCATGGATTCTGATTTAGGACGCCGCCTTTTCGTCATGCCACTGGAGTCGTCGTTTAGCTTTCATTCTAGTCTGTAGTTGATTGGATGCATCTTCCCTCCCTTTTTGTTCAGCTTCCCCTTCTTGTCTTCCAGTTATGTGCTTTTTTGTCGACCGGCCAGTTTCCCCAGGTAGACAAAGCACGTAGCTGTCAATGCTCCTCGGGTATAACGCGGGGCATATGCTTGAAGTGAGGAGGATGTGGGAATGTTCCAAGTATGATTCTTTTTGGCCCTATTTAGTTCCTTTCAGCTTTGTCGTTTCTGTTATTTTTTGGCCTTCATGACAAATGGTGTACTAAAGTCTGAGGGGGGATGAGAGAAGAGAGTGTTAGAAAAAAGTAACAGGCACAAAAAAAATCAAAATAAAGTTTGAGTTTGACAATAGACGATCATGTGCCCGGAACATAATATGTTTGATAGTGGCCGTTCTGGAAACGAATGACAATGTCTACCCTGGTTGCATCTGCTTAGACGAAGCTATATATATGTACGCAAGCTGAATTACGCCGTCTTCTCGCGGGTGCGAGTAAACACACACGGACATTTCCGAATATGTGTTGGCATGCGGTGAAGTGGATGCAAGAGTGTGTCTAATCGGTCTAGATGAAAACATAGAGCGTCCATGTTGTAGGGTAAAATAGAACAAGTGGGAAAATCTGGCCTAAGTCTCCCTTTTGTTGAGTTCCCCTTACTTAATTGTAAGTCTGTTGCTTGCGATTTTTCAGCCCATTACGCGTCACGCGCCTGCCCTTCTCACGGCTTCGATACTCGTAAACTTCTTGCTGTCTCACTTTGATCCGTCACATTGCCTGTGAAGGGCAAACGGCATGTCAACGGCATGTCAACGAATGTACTAGTGTCCGTGTGCCCTCGTCCAGTCCTTGATGTCAAGTAATGCGGTTATACTAATGCCTTTAGCGCATCATCCCCTTGCAGTTTGATAGCCACGTGCCGGCAATCGGTACTTTTAGGCTGTTGGGAACATTCACTGGTCTCATCTGTGTGCCTGGGCCTGGAATTCATGCCCGTCATGATTTCGCATTTCCTGGACAGGTAAGGCAGGGAGGGTCTACGAGTAATGTCATGGATACGCTGGTCGTGCTTGCCTTTCCGGTCTTGCTTGTCTAAGCCTCCCTCCGGATGCTCTGTGGTATCCGTACTCGTAATGCGAGTAGAGGCTAACATACGAGCGCCTTCCTTCCAAATATCTCGAATGTCACCTACAGCTAAGACAGATCTCTGTGCCTTTCCTCTACTCGACGGAATATGCTAGATGCTAGCATTCCACTCGTACTCGTATGTGGTCCATGACGTTGCCGGTTGCTAGCGCACATCCCTGTCGCCACGCGATTCAATCGATACCTTCTTCTGTCCAAATGCCTTCTCTTAAGTCAGACATCCTTGTCCGGAAATGTCCGCATCGCATACGTTGCGTTGTTGACTAGTCAATAGCAGCGGCTTTTTGCTATTCGTCACTGTGAAGCGGTCTTCAAGAGCCTGTTTGTTCTCCATACACCCTTCGCCTCACCTCGCTCACCCCGGCTATTCTGAAACAGCGACGCATTTGAAGGGGCTCAGCCCAAACTGCCCTGCCAAGCAAACGAGAACGGGTCGAGGCCAAAAGGAGGGATGAAACGAAGGGGCTAAGAAATGGTTCTGGATTTTTTCCATTGCCTGCTTTTTGTTCCGGGTGGCTCCATTTGGCACGCAAGGAGCATTGAAGAGCCTGGGCCTGCCTTTTCTTCTCTGTCTCTCGTGTTTCGCCTCTTCTACGAGTGCGTTCCAAGGGATCTGTTGTCCTCCTGCCTTCAGACTCATTCCCCGGCGCGTGGCTTTCATCAGCCGTTGTGGAGGTTAGTTTTCCTTATCCCCTGGGGTCTTCGGAGCATTTCTAGTTTCTTATTTCAGCTTCTAGTGAGATACAGGTGTTCTTTTCGGCATTGCCGCAGCCTAACGACCTCGTTCCACGCTCCTCAACCCCACTTTGCTTACTCCACGTCCTGTCTGCACCCCCCCTCACAAGACTCAAGACAAGGTAATTGACTGCCATTCGTACCCTACTCCATCCTCCCAATACACATACCACACCGGAAGCTGCACGCGCACTCCTGATCAGCCACTTCTCGAGCCCCTCTTGCCCGTCCACCGATACTTAAACGGGAGCATCTCCAGCCGTCTCGGGTTATTTCCCTTTCTCCTCTTTTCTCTCTTCATCATGTCACAAACCGAAGCACAAGAAGAATTCCAGCGTTTCGTGGACAAAAACAGAGGAGTTTCAGCCGAAGATCGCGACCTTCACCCGGAAGACCGTGTTGAGCGCGAACGTGAAGCATCCGCTGCCGACCCCGACGACCTCGACGAGGAAGACCAATACCGAGCCCGCCAGGTCGACGAAGCAATGCGCATTCCTGGCAGCAACGGCTTCAACGTGCAGCTACCGCCTGCATCGTTCGATTCCGGCCGCGCCACAGGCGTCAAGGGTGTCATCGCTGATGCCCGGAGCTATGAGACGGCCCGGAAATCGTCATGGGCGAACCGGGTGCGGCATGCCCGGCGCAGCATGTTCGGCAGCGAGCTGAGCTTCTCCGGCAACAATATCCACGAGAAGAGCGATTCCGATGACTTATTACAAGAGGAAGAGGAGGACGAGGAGGAAGAGACGTTCCTGGCCCAGTGGCGTGAGTCACGCCGCCGTGAGCTTGAGGATGAATCGCGGTCCGGCAGCGTTGTTCGCACACGCCGCACGTCGCCGAGTGTGCGCATCTACGGTCGGATGGACGTAGTCGATGCCCTGGGGTACCTAGACGCTATTGAAAAGGTCGGCCGCGAGACGGTCGTCGTCGTCTTTGTCTACGACGAAGAGGTAGGTCATTTCAAACTCGCCCTTGTACAAGACACAGAATAAACACAAGCGTACTGACTGACGCACCCAGTGCCAAGTATCAGCCGCAGTCGAGTCGGCGCTGAGACCCCTCGTCAGCGCAAATCCTACTGTGCGCTTTGTCAAAGTTCACTATGATGATATCGAGTTCGACAACGCCGCCGTACCGTCCATACTTGCCTACCGCAACCAGGGCGACCTGATTGCGAATCTGACAGGCCTGATTGAGCTGCTTCCTGGCGACGATGACGAGGCGTTTTCTAGCGGTGCCCTACGAAAGCTTCTACAGTCACAAGGAGTGCTATAAGGGCATTCACAGAGTATGCCATTGTCTTTTCATTTTTCCATGCTGGCATTGCAATGACGATTTTCCACGATTTCGAATTCCGGTTATATTAGGGGAAGGGAGGGTGCTACGGCGTGTAAGATATGAAGACCCAGGACAGTATTGTTTTCCCGCGTGATTTTGTTTGGTTTTGAGTTTGTCGAATCTTATGCGTACAGCATTTTGTCAGTCGGTCGACGGCGGCTGTTGGTTTATAAAGGGACGCGAATCAGCAAAGGGAGGCAGTCAAGAAAACGGGTGCGCAAAAAAGCGCGAAGAGAACTCCCGAAAAGAAAGGCTGTAGCCAGGTTTGTGTAAAATATACCCAGTGATGTTCGCTTACTATACATCGCATATTTTCCAGCTTCGCAGTCGTATTCGCTGCTCGGTTCGTACATCCAGATAGCTCCGTTATTCCTGCCTTCTGACCCTCTACCTTGAATACCCTCTATTAGTCTGAGGTTAGTTACGTGTTGTCGCTATTAGCGCAACTGATACATGCTATGGCAAACCGCATCATGGGTGTGGATCAGCACGTCGCATCAATTTGCAGTCAGTCATTGAACGCACTCGTACGATCTTGTGGACAGCCGTGTGATGACATGGCGGCACTGTTCCCAGACTATCAAAAGAGAAGCTGTCTTGACCATGACCTTGGCATACGGGACATGCCAGTGCAAAGGCTCTGCGAGACCCTGCGAGGCATATTATATATCAGCAGAATCGTGGTTTAATTATGTATCTCATTACTGCAACTTACATCTCTGTCGCCTTCCTGGCTGCCGACATAAGCTTGACTAAGCTCGACATATGCAAAGCATGAGCGGTCAGATAAAGCGATTATGGCAAATAGCCACATAGCAAGTATTGCTCGTAGCTTTAATAAGAAAGCATATTCAAGAAGACTGCAAATCAAAGAATGAACGAAAAACACAATGCAATACGCCAAGACGCGTTCCTGGAAAGCCGCCATTGACGGGACTCTCGCTATTGGGCTGCCGTTCCACAAGAACAATGCAGAAGCAAATGCGAAGCATCGCACAAGACAAGCTTTTGCCAAGAGTAAAACGGCATTAGTGGTTCCTTTCTATATTTTCGACCTGTACGACAACGGCCAAGATATACTCATACCAAAGTCTTGGCATGCCTGCTGCGGGGGGATAAAGAAGCATGAAAGCGATGGATGTACGAGTACGAGCATGGAGTACCTCGCAGGGTGCCGAGGAAATGACGAAAAAGCTTCTATTATGTATAGATGGTGGGGTGCTGTTCGGTGAGCGATCACCGGGGTCTTCCCGATCGACAATTTTTTGGCCTCCAGGTCTTGCATGTGTTGGGGGAGTGAGATATGACTAGCGACGAGTATGTACGAGGTACATACATACCTCACTCTCGTAAGATTCGCATCTAACTTTCTGGCCAGACTTGATCATATCCGAATGCACTGCCCACCGTAGAAAGCCCCACTTGGAAAGGCCTCGAACTGGCCTAGCCAGCACATCTCTTTTCGCAGTCGGGATCGTAAATTGTACGAGTACATACGAGTACACTTGTGTGCGGCATTCTCGTAATCAACCACCGTTAGCTGTGTTGGTTCCCCTCCCTTTGTCCATTCTAGCCCTGCACTATCGTATTTAGCCAAAGTAAGTGGTTGCTGGAACGAGACTGCTGCGTATCATCGGGTGTTGACTATGTACGAGTACATGCTGTGCCTACGAGTAAAGATAAGATATCTCAGAAGATGCAAAGAACACCTGCTTGTGAGTGGACAACGCCGTTGAAATCGTATGCCTTGCCAGACCAGTCTTTGGCTACACAGAAGTAAGATACGAGTACTCGTGCTGCGCCCATCACTCTACTGCCAGCTGAGAGCACATATCGTCATTCCATGCACACCACTTTTTTATTGTTTCCTTCTGGTAAGATATCTCAAATCTACTACTCGTATGCGGAGTACTCACACTCGTGTGCCACACCTGCACTACTCCTATGTATCTATTACTTGCCGCTTAGCCTACGGACCGCTAGCACACCTAACATCCGCCCTTTCTCTCCAGCACGAATCCGCCTATCACGCGCGGTGTTTCCATCTCCGTGGCTCCTTCCCCATTTTCCACCCACACAAAAGCACCTTCCCGCATAGCAGATACGAGCAATACGCCCCAGAACCGCCTACTGCGAGTACATATTGTTCGAGACTTGTCCAGAGAGGGACGTCGCCAATTCCCTCCAAACTCTGGAAACCCCCTGGGTCAGACACAAAACACATTCGAGACACCGCACTGCTGAACACGTAATAAGCACTGGAAAAGGGTCGCCGGGGTTTGCCTGCACCAATTTCGCTCGCTGGCTATTACCCTTTTACTATTTTTCTCACCCAAACCCGCCCTCCTGTTCCAAATCTCTCGGCGCCGAGCCTTTTGTCAACTCTTCCCGTCCATTCTTTCGTTCGTCGCCCTCAGGACACAGCGCATCCTATAGACTACGAAATCACGTTATTCATCCGAGTCGAGCCTTGTTTTCTTGGCTTTACCGTGTCGCATTCAATTCCCCGAGTCCATCGCCATACGCAATCGGGCTACCACCTCCGATTTTGACGGTCGCAGAGAACGATAACCATTCCAGGGTAGAATCACCAGCGATCGAGACTGGCGACAAGCCCTGCAGTATATTCGTGATACTTGGCGGCTTCGACGCCCACGACAGGCACGGCAGACACGGCAGACACGGCAGACACGGCGGGCACAACGGACACAACGCCCATCCATAACGGAGCGCGCCGCACTCGTGTGCGCAGACAAAGGCGAATCTTGGCAGAAAGGCACTACTTGCCACAGCAGACAGTTCTGGCCGTTCTCGCCCCCTCCACTATAAGCCGTGTTTGCGCCGCACACTCCATGGCTATAGGAACATAATCGTGGAGGACCGTTCACGTTGGAGAGGGAGACACCCCGTTCGGCTCGTGGATGGACGTGGCCGCCCTTGGGCCACAGCGCCGCTATGGATGCTCATGGTTTGGTGGTGACGCTGTCCACGACAGCGTCGTCAACGCCAACGTCGACAGCCGCAGCCACCACACAGCCCCCATTATTACCCAGACGTGTCAACTGCGAAGCCGTCAACCTGCCTATTGGCGGCGTGCTGCTCATCTCTGGCAGCGATCCAATAACCTTGACCGTGAGCGCCGCCTTCCGGACGCAATGTCTTGCAACAGGTACATCTACCACTACTACCACCACCACCACTAGCTTAGGAACGGATACGGCTACGGCAGTCGCCGGCACAGACACGGCAACTGGAGTGTCCACCGTGGTCGCCGACATGACTGGGCACACCACCGACACTAACACCGACACCACTCCTCAACTGTCCGATTTCCGGGATCCGTTTTACGCATCTACTTTCCCGCAGTGCTATGCGCTTTCAGCGACGACCGTCATAGCGTACACACTCGTCATCATGCTCTTGATCACACCGAGGTCGTTCTTGGATGGGGGCGTCGTTGTTCTCGGCCGACGAGGATTTACCAACGGCGGCTCTGGCGGCAAAAACATCGGCGGACGGCCATGGCTGCAGAAAGTTGCCGCACTGACCGTAGCGATCTCGCTCACCATCGCAACTGCCGACACATTCCGTGTGGCCCAGAACCAGTACTCTTGGGGGATCCAGAATGCCAAGGAGATGCAGGAAGAGGTGCTGGATGGCACAGAGCTCAAGGTGATCCGCATCATTTCCGACACCTTTTTGTGGCTCGCCCAGGCGCAAACTCTCATTCGCCTTTTTCCGCGCCAGAGGGAAAAGGTTATTATCAAGTGGACGGCCTTCTCCTTGATCCTCCTGGACCTCATTTTCGACTCCCTCAACAGCTTTCTCTATAACTCCCGCGGCCGCACGTTCACGGATGCTGTTCCCGCCCTCAGCTACCTTTTCCAGCTGGCCCTTGGCGTTCTCTATGCTGCTTGGGTAATATATTATTCATTGATGAAAAAGCGCTACGCTTTTTACCACCCAAAGATGCGCAACATTTGCCTGGTTGCTATGTTGTCATTGCTTGCCATTCTTGTGCCCGTTGTTTTCTTTGTCCTTGACATTTCGAAGCCTGATTTCGCTGCCTGGGGCGACTACGTGCGCTGGGTCGGCGCGGCCGCCGCCAGCGTCATAGTATGGGAGTGGGTTGAACGCATCGAGGCCCTGGAGCGTGAGGAGAAGAAGGATGGAATTCTGGGCCGAGAGGTGTTCGATGGCGACGAGATGCTCGACATCATGCCGTCTGATTTTTCGTGGCCGCGCCGACGACGGAAAGCCAAGGGAAACGACCAAGACGGCGGCGAGGGCTCTGTAGGAGCCACCGTTACCGAAATCGCACAACCGCGCAGCCGGATGCAGTTATGGCCAAACGTGTCATCGTTTGCAAATCGGTATACGCCACGGCGGCGACGGCTGGACAAAAACGGAGAGCGACATGCTGGGTCGCAAGAGCCGACCAACGGCGGCGGCGGCAGCGGCGGCGGCGGCGACGACGACGACAACACCGGTCACAGTACTAGCGTTGGCAGCACTTCAATGGCTGCACAGCATCTGCAGCCGCCGCTGTGGCCGGCGCGGCCGGCGCCAGCGGTAACACCTGTCAGCCGCACGGATACGGCCAGTGCGGATAGTACGATATATGTGATGCGCTATCACCCAGTGGCAGACAGCAACGCATCGCACACAACATCTGAGGCACCGCCGACTTCAGGCACATCCGCCCCGTTGGGTCTGACATTTACTGGCCACATGGTTGCTCCTCTCTCTCGCAGTTCCAGTGATGCAAGCTCGCTGAGCCACGGACGAGGTCCAAGGACGGCGACTTCATCTGCGTGCTCACAAATCGCCAGTGGTGGCAGACATGGATCAGCAGCCGCACTGGAACCGCAGTCTATAACACACGGCGGTGTGGGCGAGACAGCAGCAACGCCGCATTCTACGAAACGATGGCGGGCGATCGCGAAGTCTTTACCTTTTCACCGAGGAACAGCGTCTGGGTCAGATAGCAACGGAGCTGGCGCGGCTCGGTCAGGCCGGGGCGCTGTTGAGGGCACACCGGCACTAGACGACCTCTCATGTGATGAGACCGGCCGCTGGGATATTCGGGCACGGCTGGAAGAATTCGCGGCGACGCAGGCCGAAAAATTTCGAGAGAAGATCCGGCCAAGTATCGACATGACCGGCCTGCCAGTCATGGTGATTCCAGCTCCGAACCGTCAAGGCCTACTTGCCAGAGTCCTGGAAGAGGAGGAGAATAGCCAGCAGCAGCGGCCCGCAGCGTCAGACGAGCTCCGGCGAAATGGGAGCAGCGTGTCTGCAAGCACGGGCACCGCCAGAACGGCGGGGACGCCTGGCGCCGTGACGAGCAGTTCGTCTATCCGCGGTACAGCGCCAGTCCTCTGGCGGAGCACAAGTGATGCCTCGGCCTCTTCTGCAGACACGAGCCTTCCTGGCCCAGGCCCCATGCCACAGGCTCACCCGTCTCATGATGGTCCGCCTGTCGTTGTGGTTGCGGCCTTGTCACGCGCAAGCTCGAACAGAGAGCCAGGCCTGCCTAGGTCCTGAGAAGCAGCAGACACAGACTGCTGAGGGTATCATGATTGCATCGCATCTGTACAAGTACAAAATGATGCGGGTTGGGCTTATATGGCTTAGCGTTCTTTTATTTCATCCGATTTTGGATGTTCTACTACCGACGTGCCGTGTTTCGTCACCATCTTTTTCTTGTTTTGTTTCCTTTTTATTTTATTTTCTGCGGAAAATACCATGCATACGATGCTAGCATTGGATGGGCGCACTTTGGGATGATATGGTCAATTTGAGGAAAAGGGTTAGGGGAGGGCGGGAAATCTACGACTCCGTAGTATCATCATATTTGCGTGTGTGCATGGTGGAATAGTCCATATAGACGAACAAACACGATAGTTTTTACCTGTCAGTGACGACTTGTTGTCGAAGATTGTCCCACCTGTCGGCCCCTCACATTATACCCATAGGAGCAATTTAGGGGGGGTGGGATGTGCCGATGATTGGTCGGTTAGCGGGGCAGGGAACATTGCTGTAAGTGGCAAGATTCCTGGAGCGGGTAAGCAGGATGCACTAAGGAGTATGTAAGATATCTGGCGAAGTCTACTGCTACTGCTACATATGTAATGCTGCTGCACCGGAGTGGGCGGAAAACAAGTGGCCGGGAAACTTGTGGCCGGATTCGACGGTTATGCAGCCCTTTTGCAAGACAGTATCTGCACAAAGCAGCAGTTCGGCAGCGCGAGAAGCGGCACCACATGACGAGAAAAAAATGGCACCCACCTGACCTCAAAATCCCAAAAGCCGGAGCTTCCAGTTGGGCGTCGTCGATTTGTCGTTCCTCGAAGCCACTTGACATTCTACAATCTTTACTCCGTACTCGTACATTGTGCAGAGTACCACGCCGTATGGATCCCCCTAAGAAAGTGGTTTTTTTTTTTTTTTTTTTGCCTCTATGTATCTTTACTACGACGTATTTTGTATGTAGCTAGAGCTCGAGTACTCGTACGAATCCAAGTATGGCGTACTCGTAAGCTGGCCTTATTACTATAATGTTCGCCCGAGAAAGTGTACTCATGTCTTAGATGGATGCACAGTGCGAATCTTACAAGGATCTCGATGCCCAAAATGTGGGTCAGCTTGGCGTTTTAAATTGTTCTGCTAGTGGATGGCAAATAAAAGGGGACCGCGAGATGTGATAATATCTGACAAAGAGAAAAAGGGGGGGAGGGGGGAGCGCTGAAAGAAAGAAGAGGAGGAAGAAAGTTATTAATTAACAAGAGAGCTTCAAGACGGGAAGGACCGTCATCGCCTACGACGAGACTTACCATAGCATGTATTGTATGCAAGTCGAAAAGGCTGCATCGCCCTTTCTCTCTTTACGGTCGGACGGAGCAATAAACTTTCCCTAAGTTCCCAGCCATTTGGCGAGGACACGCACGTCTTCACCAATTGCAGTTTCCACAATATTGGCCCTTCTCCACCGCGTGCTTGTCCCCTCCCCCCTGCCACATAGTGCGTACCGCGCCAATCGATCGCGACTAGATTACATAGTCCGCGCTCGGCTTTCTCTCAGTTTTTCTTCTCTCAGTTTTTTTCTCCTTTCTTCCACAGACTCGCTCCTTCTCTCTGCACACCCTTAATCACACCTGTTTATTCATCGTACCAACCGGCTCTCCAGCATTGCCCGTTTCTTTTTTTCTTCCTCTTCCTACTTCTTCTAATCCGCACCTGAATAAGAGAGGAGAGACATCACTCAGCATCCGTTATCGCGTCCTTAAGTCACTCCCTCTATCTTTTTTTCTGCGTCTCCTTCTCGACACTCGGCAAATTCCTCAGCACTCCCTAGCATCCTTCGGCTTTGGCGGGATCGGACTCTCCTACAAAATAGCGTTATTGAATGATCGACTGATACGACCTTTGGAAGATCGAGTACACGACAAGGCGATAGACAGCCGGTCGAGGATACAGCCCATCCAATATGCCGTCCAGATTATCGTCCTCCTCCGCCAAGGAGCCGTTTCCTCTGTTGAACGTTGAAGCCCCCGAGACCCCGAACCATTCTTCTGCGACACAACACGCACCGTCGGCCAATGGTGGAGCTGTTCGCCGGTCGGGATGGTCGAGCGAAGGGAATGGCAGCTTGGCCACAAGTCTGGCCCATCTGAGTGGCGTCGATGTTACTGCTGCTGCTGGCAGCATTAAGGTAAGCCTCGGCGCCCTAGTCTAATTCGATCTCGTGCAGTAAATCGTCTGCGTGTGTGCGTGTGTGCAACAGACGGGAAGGCGAAAGACAAACGACGAAGACAAATTGAAAACACGGTCAGCTAACCTGGTCAGAAACACGACCTGTCCCGGGACAAGCGCCTGTCCAAGCGACGAAAGGCCCGGTCGGTTGTCCGCCGGGTCAAGCAGTTTACCGCCCGCCACACCTGGGTAGTGCCTCTGGCCATTACCCTCGTCATGCTGTCCGGCTATGCGGCTTACCCGACCGAGTCCAACCCGCTATCGCACTTCATCTTCCTCTCGTACCGCCTGCCGCTGGATGCTGATGTCGGCCCGGACGCGTCGCCGCAGTACGGCAAGGGCTTATGGGATATCGCTTTCGTTTCCTTTTACACTATCGTCCTCACCTTCACGCGCGACTTCTTCATGCAGGAGGTCTTCCGGCCGTTGGCCCGCTATGCCGGCCTGCGGTCTCGATCCAAGCAGGCCCGCTTCATGGAGCAGATGTATACGGCACTCTACTTTGGCGTGCTGGGCCCTGCCGGCCTCTACGTCATGTCCAAGACGCCCGTGTGGTTCTACAACACTCGCGGCATGTACGAGAATTTCCCGCACAAGACGCATCTGGCCGTCGTCAAGTTCTACTACCTCTTCGAGGCTGCCTACTGGGCCCAACAGGCCATCGTCCTCATGTTGGGCATGGAGAAGCCGCGCAAGGACTTCAAGGAGCTTGTCGGCCACCACATCGTCTCCCTGTCTCTCATCGGTCTGAGCTACCGCTTCCACTTCACCTACATCGGCATCGCCGTCTACACCACTCACGACATCAGCGACTTCTTCTTGGCAGTACGTTTCTAACCCAGCAACCACCCTTCCCCCCGTGTTGTCCCCTTTGCGTTCTCCCTTATGTGCTACCGCACGTCTCGTGTAGTCCACAGACGACTAACTCGCTCTCTAGACATCCAAGTCGCTAAACTACGTCGATGGCCCACTGATGGGACCGTACTACTTCACCTTTATGTGCGCGTGGGTGTACCTGCGCCACTATCTTAACCTGCGGATCATCTACAGCCTCTTCACCGAATTCAAGACGGTCGGCCCCTACGAACTCAACTGGGAAACAGAGCAGTACAAGTGTTCCATCTCCTTTGTTATCACCCTGGCTCTGCTGGCAGCACTGCAGGCGTTGAATGTGTTTTGGCTGTTCTTTATTATTCGTATCGCGTATCGCTTCGTCGTCCATAATGTCGCCAAAGACGAGCGCAGTGATGGGGAGGACGACACCGAATTCGAAGACACAGCCAAGGACGGAAAGCCTCTCATCGATGAGAAGCAGTCGCTGCTTCTTGACAATGGCGTCGCTTTCGCTGTCGCCGCGACAGCAAATGGAAACGCAAAGGCCAACAGCACGACCAAGAAGTGAGAAGCGCCACGGCTGCCACCCAGGATCTTGACCGATCCGGTCATTGACTCCGATTCGGATATCGATGAGTTTGCATAGCGGCGTTTATTGGCGGTAGAACTGTTTATGGTTGCATCATGTGAAAACGCGCTCAAGAGACGCAGTGCTGTAATGCTCTTCTCTGGTCTTCATGCTGTTGGGTTTCTGTTTCCTAGCCACGCCTCGTGCCTTGGCTGCCGTCTTTCTGTTGCTTTTTGCGCCATGATTGATGCCGGCATACTATAATGTCTTCTTCCCTTTCACTTCCTCCTCCTCCTCCCTTTCCCCACTTTTTCCCTCTTTTGTCGCAACATTTATACCGCATGGCCACAGCTTTCGTTTATTATTTTTGTCTTAATTTTTGCATGAGATCGCTGAAACCAGGACATGTCTTTCTTGGAAGTGGCACGCACAAAGACTTGAGGAACGTTGCAGGAGTGGTTGCAAAAGGAAAAGGAAGCATGGTCCTCTCTTTCTAACCCGCCTCCGGCTCTTCTGGGTTGTATTCCTTTTTTTTGTCGTGTGCTATACAGCACTGGTTGTTGAACCTCCTGGTTTCTTAACTTTTCCTTTTTTTGGACTGCTTGTGCTTCAGTCTTCTTTCTGCCTGCGTCACTTCATATTAATTATTAATGCAAAGACCTATCGGGTGCGCGAGAGTCTTTACTTCTCCATGCAACCTAACATGTCTAAATACGTCAAGGAGTTTCTCTTTTATTTTGATATTGATTCAACGGCATATTTAAATTGCGCTATTATAATAGCTAATTTTCTATCACGATGTAGACATCCTCGACCGCCCTCCTTTTTGTGAAAAAAAATGGATCTTTTACACTCCGCAGTGCTAAATAAAGAATAAAGTGTAGTTCCATAACGTCGTTAAAAAAATTTAATGGAAACAAAAGTGAGCTGGCTGGAGCGGTGAGCTGCAGGAGAAAAAGAGTAGACTTATCTCGGCCTCTTGAGAAAAGAAGAAAACAAAAGAAGACAGAAGAGTAACACGAGAGTGAAATAAGGCATTAAACCCATAGTGTACTGAGAACACTCGCTCTCGTAATTTTGAGCCCTAATTCCTCCGTGTCCCTATCACTTGTTGACACCCTTTTTGCCCTGCCTAATCTTTTTGCTTGTCACCCCATCCCTTCCCAGATAATGACAAGATGCTCCCTCAGCTCGATTGAGCTTCCACGCACCCCAAACGCCAGCCCTATGTAACATGGTCATGGACATCATCGTCTCTTCGATCTTCTTCTGGCTGGGCAGTATGGTAAATAAACAAGAAATGCAATGAAGTGTTGGGGATTAGCAGCGATGCGTGCACCCGGTTGGCACGTCATAACGCGTGGGTATATGTGACTGCGTGTATGCCAGTAACGCAGTCGCCTCTGGAGAACGTAAGACGCAAAACAGATCATCAAAAGGTAGAGGAAAGAAACAAGAATGAATAAAAACAAAAGGCTATGTGAAAGAGAAGAATTAGATTATATGCAGTTGTTTTATGCTTGGGGACGTCGGTCGTCATCTGAAGAGTCTTCGGAGCGTGCAATGCTTCCTTGTCTCGGAGTCGTTGTCCCAGTTGCTAGGACAGTTGATGATGATAAGCTAGTATAGCCATCCGAGTTTTCATCGCCACTTCGACGTTGTGTAGGGCTATTACTGATGTGTGCCTGGCGTAAAAGCTGGTTCGCGCGTACCGTTGCGTCGCGAGCCGCAACTGCAGCCTGCTCCGCCTGAGATTGCTTTTCCCACATGGACGCATACCGTCCTTTCAAAGCCAGTAGCTCGTTGTGTGTGCCCTTCTCGGCAATGGCTCCAGCGTGGAGCACGATAATCTGGTCGGCATGAGTGATGGTTGACAATCGGTGACTGGCCAGCATGTTAGCTATTGTCAGACCTTGAACTATCAATGGTAGGTGGTGGTGGGGAGGCAACATACGCAATGATCAAGAGAGTGCGATCTTGGCCCAGGCTACCGCCACATATGAGTTTCGCCTGAATATGCTGCTCGGTTTCGCTGTCAAGAGCGGAGGTGGCCTCATCCAGCATGATGATCTTGGGGTTCTTGAGAATGGTGCGTGCAATTGCTACACGTTGCTTCTCGCCGCCACTCAGCCGGGTGCCGCGATCTCCGACTCTTGTGTCGTAGCCATAGGGAAAAGAGAGGATCCGGTCGTGAATGCTTGCAGCCCTGCAGGCGTCATAAACCTCCTCGTCTGATGCGCTGGGGTTCGCATATCTGAGGTTGTACATGATTGTCTCATTGAACAAGATTGTATCTTGCGGCACAACACCAATGTGACGTCTCACTGAGTCGATCGTGACATCTTCCACGTTGTTGCCGTCAATTTCAATGTGACCTCCTTGGCAATTGTAGTATCGAAACATGAGCCGGAAAATCGTTGATTTGCCACCTCCCGATTCGCCGACAAAGGCTGTCGTGGTCCCCGGCCAGCAATCAAATGACAGGTCGCGTAAAGCCGTGCGCTTTGAATCATACCAAAATTTGACGTTCGTCCATCGAATATGACCGCGGCAGTGTGGCAGGCTTTTGACGCCTGGACGGTCTACCACTGTTGGCCGAATTTTGAATAGTTCCAAAAGGCGTTCGCCGGAAATCATCGCCTGTTGCACCGTTCGGTAAAACGAGCCGAAAAAATTGAGAGGACCCTGCAACTGGCCCAAATAGGTGGTCATGACAACAAAATCTCCCACAGACCGCATTCCCTGATTGACTTCGACAGCTGCAACCATCAACATGACGAGGATGCCACACATAAACACAAATGCTTGGCAGATGTTCATGTTGTTCATGCCCCATGTCACCTTGGCCTCGGCTACCTGAAAGCTCTTTATGGCTTTGCGATAACGATTGAACTCGAAAGCTTCCGCGTTGAAGTATTTGACCGTTTCGTAGCTCGTTATGGAATCATTCTTCACGGCTTCTTCTTCCCGGTCGGCATTGACCATATCCCGTCGCAAATCAGCGCGGGTCGACGCCATCTTGACAGTCATGTGTAGGTAATAAACGGTGATGATGGCAGCGATGGTAGCATATATGGCGCCAAATCGGATGAGGAAGTAGACGATGGCAACGAGAAGATCAACCAGCATTGGGAAAACCTGAAAAGTGACCTGCTCCAAGAAGGAGTTGATAGCAGCACCCTTATTCAGCGCAGACAGAACCTCGCCCGTACGCTTGCCGAGATGGAAATCCAGCGAAAGCGAGTGAACGTGCTCGAAGGCAGCAGTTGTGAGCGCACGGTAGGAGTATTGAGAGACAGGGATCCAAATGAGAGACCGAACAGACCCTAGCAAGCCACCCTGGCCCTGCAAGACTTTGTAAAAGATAAACGTCAGGATTTCCAGCCATGGCAGCCCGTTTTTTGCTTCGAATGCGTCTGTAATGTTTCCAATCTGGTTCGGCACCAGAAAATTCACGATCCGTTGAATAACTAAAATGAAGAAGCACATGACCACTACAAGTCTCAATCTTGTAGAGTCACTAGGCCAGAGGTAAGGAAAAAATAGCGAGTAGCTGGTAACATACTCCCACCACGTCTTGTGTGGCAATTTGTGGGGTCGATAAAACGCGGCTTCTTCGTGTTCAGTGTCGCTCTCATGCCCTTTGCTATTCGACGCGGCGGAACTTCCCCCAGAAGAGCTGCTAGAACAGTCGTTAGAGGAGGCTTTAGCAAGACCGTCGGAAACCTCTTTGACAGCGCTGATGGCCGCGCCTTTCGTCTGTCCATTCGTGTGACTACCAATCGCTTTCGGAACAGCGCTGTAAGATACCAGATCTCTTCTTCGGACAAGAGGGGTGGTTTCGTCATTCTCGCTTGTTTCATCGGCTTCACCTAGCTGTCCACCCCGTTCCAATTTCTCTTTTGGCTTACTGTTCCGGGAAAGATAGACAGACGAGTAAACAAAAAGAAGGAGTATGAGGAGACCTATGCGAACGGAGCCGATGATGATATCGATGTAGTCCCACCGGTCAGGACCATAGGCGGTTGTCCATATATCGAGAACGACGCTTCGTAAAACTTGATGACGACCAGTTACACGGATTATGTTGGTCGTGAAAATAGCAACCTCCTCTATGAGGGAAAGCACCCAAAAAGTGGCCACCGGCTTGTTTGGAACCCTGTCGGCTTCCAAGAGGTAGACGAAAACGTAGAGATGCATGAATATGCCCGATATGAGATACACCTAGATATTGTGAGTGTTCCGGTTGGCAAAAGCGTAACGACAAGCACATCCTTTGAGGGTAAAGAGGGTATCACGGTACAACGGCAAGCATAGAGGAAAGGAAACCGAGACAAAGCTCCGACGCAACGTACAGAAGTTTCTTCGCCACACCACCAGCTATACTTGGTGTCGGGATTGCTTGATTCCTCAATGGTGTGAACAATGACGTTGACAAAATTGGCAAGGAACGAAAGGGCGACGCTGGAGCTGGCATAAGTGTATAATCGCTTGATGTAAGTGCCGATTCCCAGATTCTGTGTAAAGGCGGCGCTCGTAGTGTCTTGAGACTTCCGTCGTGTTGCAGGCAATGGTCGACCGCCAGGGCCAGTTACCATTGGCTGAACGAAATCGGCGGCACGCTGAACATCCAGTATGCTGTGAAGCGCGATAGATGTCACAAAAACCACCAGTGATACGAGTCCGTACCAAAGCTGGAGCTGGCCGAGGATAGCCTCCGGCCAGGACCCAGCCACAGACGGAGACATAGTGCTGAGTTTGAGGCAGTCGATAAGGAGATGTGCTGATAAATCTTGTGAAAGAGGTTTCAACGAATCTAGAAGGACGAGCCAGACGCAATACGTTAGCCCAAATTCAGCGGAAAGTTTGCGACAAAGCTGCTTGCTTGAATGGGTGCCGGAAAGGATGGCGCCTGACCTCCCCCCGAGAAACAATCTTCCCAAACCGTGACGACGGTGGACTTCGATGCTAAGAACGTGCCTGGGGCCAAGTTGGGGTCGGCATTGTAGTTCCAGCCGACAAGACGGCGGAACGATGGTGCGAAAGAAAGAAAGAAAGAAAGAGAGGGAATGAGAACACAATTGAGAGACAGAAAAGGCACAATCCGGGAGGAAGGGAGGAAGGAGGGCAGAGAGAAGGAGGAAGAGGAGGAAGCACCGAATAGAGTGCGATAGATTGGGGGCCCAAACAAGGAGAAAGAGGCAAGGTTTAGAAAGTGTGAATAAGACGAGGCAGCAGGCACCTTTACGAGAAGATCGTCCCCTGGATTTCTCTCTGAGGGTGGCAATTGGTGGGGACAGCACCTGAACAGAACACGCGATGTTAGTAGGCAGACGCTTGATTGGGAAAACAGAACTAAGCCAGCCATCTAGGCTTCGCCTACTCGAGAAAATGACCGATGGTAGAGCGGTGGGGCAGGTGACAGAAACGCACCAAGTGGCAAAACCCACTACGAGAATGTCCAATGACCCTGTCTAGGCCGAGTAAACAGGCGAAAGAGGGGACGCTCTTGACGCTCGGCCTTTGGGTAGGTAAGCCAGCTTAGCGTGCGTCTAAGGTGAGATTCGGGGAGCAAAAGGTAGGTGACGATGGTGGCTTGGACACGAGCTATAACGTCGTAGTCCTTGCTGGCGTCGTATTGGGAGCTCTTTCTGCTAAAATACTGCAGCGGATGAAGAGAGCAGCAGCAGCAGCAGCAGCAGCAGCAATAGTACAAGGATTGAAGTGTGGAGGGAGGCAAAAAAAAAAACTGAGATGCCAGCTTGCCCGAGGAAACAGGCGAATATCGTCTAGGTGGAGCAAGTTGTGATGCTTTTGTGCAGGTGCTCTGCGAGTGGAATGGGGGGGGAGGCCGAGGTGCAGGGAGTAAGAGGATTGAGGATTAAAGAAAGGAAGAGGAGGGAGAGGAGGGGAGGGGAGGAGAGGGAAGGAGAGAAGAAAGAGAGGGAATGGAGGGAAGGAAGGAGAAAGCAGTATAATAAGAACGGAAAGAGCGTCACAAGAGGTCTACGGCGTAAGATACCTAGCTGGGTGAACACGAGAGAGAATGTGCTACGAAGCGGATTGAAAAAAGTTAAATTGAAATGCATATAGTATGCAAAAAACATCAATCAATAAAATAGTATAAATAATCGGCCGTGTCGTATTAAAAAAAAACATAAATAAAACAGAATAAGAAAAAGGAAAAGTAGGAAAGAAAGCATACACGCGAATCATACAAAACGAAAGTGCAAACCTGGACAGTTTCTCACTTAGATGGAATTGCCGTCTCCGGCTGTGTGCAAATGGAGCGGCCGTCAGCCCAGAACACAAAGTAGCGGTGCAAGGGTTGCTGGCCCAAGATGTGTGTGAGCCAATGAGATAGGGGGAAGATGGTGCCTCCCGAGGAAGGAGGATTGGTCGAGGCAAAATCAAATAAAAATACCTTGCCATAGATCCAAACCTAACAGACGCAAGGGCAGCGGGCGGCATTTTGTGGTAATACTCGATGGAGAGAGTTATGGGCAAAAAGGGAAGGGGGTGGGACGGGCCAAGGAAGGCACTACAAACAACATGTCGTCGGAGGGCGGTGGAAACAGAAAGAGCGACCCGTCGAGAGAGCGCGTGCGACAGCGTGGATCTTTGCTTGTTGCCCATGTATATTTGAGAGGTGCACGGGTGAGAAGGCCTCATCTTCCTGCTGCTCATCTTCCTGCCCATCTCTTTCATTTTCCACACTTGTTCAATGCTCTTCTTCTTCTTCTTTTTGGTTTCACGTTCCCTCACCTCGCCTCAGTTCGACAACCTCCTGACTGAATTGATCGACTAGCAGCTGTCTCTACAGCGTGCCCAGCCACCAGAAAGCTGGCCAGACCAGCTCCAAACCGGGATTTTGTTAGTCGCTCCCAAAGATCTATACCGCCTTTGGCGTCAAAACCGGGCCGCTTCCTTCAGGCCTGGCCCAGCCCACAACAGCCGCGCTCTTACTGGCACAATAGTACGGAGTAGCCTGTCGCAGAATGTTCCTGATAGGGAAATTCTAAACCTTGTACCTTGGTCGGCCAGTCCGCCACAAATGCACGTCGCCATGTCTTTCCCGCCTGGGAGATGCATTCGCCCTGCTCAAGGGTACATTGCATATGAATGTCGTTTGTTTCGTCATGTTCGGCCCCCTGCCGCTCCTCTTCTCCGGCATGTGTGACAAGAGCAGCTGGTCGGCCAAATGCAACTCAGCGAGCGGTACAGCCGTGGGAGCGCTTCGCTGACGGCGAGGGCAGTGCGTGATGTTTGGGAGAAACCCCTCTCTCGGCCGTCCCCCCGCCGTCCCATGCCGACCATACGGGTGGCATCCTGCGTGCTTTAGGGTGGGTGCCCGCTCCTGCATGTCCTTCCGGTCACTAGCAGAGCGGTGAGAGAGCACACACCTTCCCTCTCCTTCCGCTGCCGTGGAGGGGACTTTTTGCAGGCCCGGAGTGGGGAGGCGTGAAGCTATCTTGCTTCTACGAGTAGTACGGAGTGCGAATTGGCTTCCCGGCTGCTTCCCGTCGGCTGCTTCACCTCGCGCTTCCCCGGCACTAGTTTTACTTTTTTTTGTCCCCCAAACTTAGTCGTCCTTTACGACTGATATGCATTCGCTTTCCTAAACTTACGCTCGAGCAAGACGTTTTTATTTATTTTTATTTTTATTGTTATTTTTATTGTTATTTTTATTGTTATTATTACTAAATAAAGCTCGGCAAAAGGCCGCCCAGCCCCCGTCAGCTCGGCCGGCGTGGCACTCCTGTCCTGGTGCTTCGTGTTTTTCGGGCGCAGAAAAGGCATCTCGGCTCTCGACCTCGTGTAAACAGGCCTTGTTGACCAATGCAATGCCCGTCATGAAATATGTCATGGCTCTCTCCCAACAGCCACATCTTCGGGCTCTTCGGCCGTTGCATGCCCATCATCTGCCCAGCTTACGATGCACACCCACTGTCGTTGCGTGCCATCGTGCCAGCCAACCCCAGTCGCCCAAGTTGCACTACTCTCCTTGCCACCTGGAACGGGAGCCCAACACGGCCCGATCGCCTTGACCGACTCGACGTAGCGATAAGGGACGAGCCTTAACGGCGCGCGACTAAGTGCCACAGCATGCAGAACGATGACCGACCGGTGTACAACTGCTTTCATGTGGAGCTGCCACCTTTCAATCACAAATGCGGGATTTGCCTGCCGATCGCCTGCTCTGTCTTCTATGGAATGGCCAAAACGATCACATATCACAAATTCCTGAGAGGTTCGCGATGGGATGAGGGCCTACCATGGTTGATCCCTAGAGCCTGGCCATATACAGACAGCACGCGTAACATGTCACACACTTGCAGCCGTCACGGCCTTCTCATCACGGTCTTGGCTGCCTTGGGTATTGGTATTGTTTTCTGAAATCACCATCCAATGTTGCAAGCCCATCCCTCTTGGGTCTATTTGCCTGCAGCGGCAGAGGGGACTTGCGTGCAAAGGTCGCACGCGGATAAGGGGAAGGACCTCAGGATGAGCTGCAAACATTGAATTGTTTCGGGTTTTAACCTAGTCCTCTCCTGCGGACGAGGAGCCGTCCATCACCCCTTCATGTCGGGTATGTACGCAGAGTTTAGATACATCCTTGTCCTTCCCTCCCCCCCTTCGTTTCCGTTGTTGGTTACGGCCATGTTCCCTTCCACAGTTGCTTATCAATACGAAACTAGACGAGGCTTTTATGTTTGTGATCCCTGCTCTATATTTGGCTTCTCCTACCCCTTCTTCGTCCCGCTCGCCCGGCCAATAAGTTTCTCGCTGCTACATTTACCGCTCAATCATATCGCGTAAACATGTGGCAGCGTGTTCTGTTCGGCAGTATTCTGGCGTGCCGGCAGTTCGCCCAATGGTCCTGTCGGATTAGTCAGAGAACAACGTCCATTGACTACGACTGTGGCTTTCGCTTGCCTATTTGAGTATCCAACGACACGGAGAGCTCCTTGCCAGGCTACTAGTACAGATGCTTAAAAAACTGCGGTTATATCCGCGGCTTCCTTTTTGCGGCCTTAGCAGCACGGTCACCTTGCGAAGCGCACTAGCCGGAAGTCACGATAGCTGGGGGCCACTCTTGTGAGGCCTCGGATCTGGGGAAAGTGTGGGGGAGAGCAACGGTAGTGGGACACAATTCCACGTTCGAAGATGATCCCCCACGCCTCAACGAGACTAAGTTGCGCCATCACAGGCCTATAGAGGGCCGGATAAGCATGCATATGCCGAAAGAGAGATAGTAGTTGGAGGAATGCCCCTGTATGGGAGAGCGGCGTCGTGAGAATTGCTCCCTAGATCGGTCTGATGACTGCATTTTGCTGGTTGTGCCACGTTGTCTGCATGCTAATCAGTCTGGCTTAGGCCCGCGAAACCTAAAGCATGGGGTGTTGCAACAGGCCAAGCCAGAAGCTTGTGCGACTCCCTACAGGAGTGGGGGAACAGAAGCACAGCCTGGATATCACGAGAATCGTACCGAGTCGGCTTATCAGCTTGCAAAAAACCTCCTTCTTGGGGACCCGGCCTGCTTTATAATTTCGAGTTTCTACATCTGCAGCATCTTTGTCTGGGGGACCGCTTCTCAGATTCAAATACTCAAAGGGGACAATGTGAAGGAAGTCGTATTGGTAGTGCGACCATCGCCTGGGAAGACACGTGGAAGGAAGCATTCCCCCCGGCTCCATGTCCGATCGATCCTTGGTCCTTCCGGGAATTCGAAAGCATGGCCCGCCTATATACAGACGCCACATTGATGCAGTGCCCGCAGCTGATGTTATCCTCGTAGATATGCCGCTGTTGTAGTACGGAAGATCGAACATGTGTTGGCTCCTCTAGCTACGTAGTTTATTCCCTACGGAGTACCCAGGGTATCACTCAGGCTAGTCATGCTATTACCAAGTCAGCAGTAGTTATTCTATCTTCCTTGAGCCTCAGACCGTAGATTCGAGGAAAGCCAGTAATCGTATCGATGTCATACATGTATAGGTATAGGCATGTGACGAGATGGAAGCAACTGGAGGTGCCTTGTGCTGTACTTATTTATCTGCAGTGCGGAAAGGGGGTGGTTCAGTATCACAGATTCTCATATAGTGTGGCAACACAAGGCGGGCTATTTATCCCCCTGGTATATTTCAATGAGTCACGATATTGGAAGGAAAAAAAAGAAGGCGTTTAGAAAGGGTAATCATAAACGTGACACCCTCCCTAAATTATCACCAGCCTCTATCATATATCAGTGCGTGCACTGGCAGGGTATGTCCGACATAGTATGTCATACACTAGTGATTCTGTACATAAGGATGGTTCATCGTTGAGTGGCATGCATCGTGGGTAAAACCAAGGCCGCCTGTCGTGTTCTGTGGCACGGCATAGAACTGGTGAGATCTCGTCCAGGATCAATGGCAAATGGCACCGGACTACTTCTGTACATACTATGTAGTATCTCTGTCCCGTGTGCTGCCGAGGGTTGGTATCCTTCTGTGTGTTACCTTGCTGTTCATATCTAGCTACTCGTATTTATGCTTTTGTATGCTGGCGAGCACCTGTATCTCATACAATCCACTGTATACGGTTTCGCCTACCTCTTGTTTCCATCTTGCTTGGATCTTAATCCCATGATCGCGGAGGTGAAGATGAAATGGAGCTGGGCAATGCAAGCGTAGAGAGGTGACGATTTCGAAATTTCAGTGGCTAAAGGCGGCAGTGTGACGGAATCCCGAGACAATATAATATAGTATGACACGCGAAGGGCAGTACCAGAGCGAAGTCACGCGATCAGAGCCTGACCGGGTATTGTCTGCAGGTATACGTTGTGCTCTTGCAGTTATTAGATCAACAATGTCACCTTGGGACCTCAGGTGTGGCATGTAGACATAAAACCCCGTAGAAACAGAGCTAGCTTTCCAGAAACACCCAGATCAGAGGGCTGCTCATCGGAAGTATACGGAGGAACAAAGGACAAACGTATGGCATTGCAGGCGATACTTGGTAGCCCTTCGTGTGAACCGTGACGGGTGCACAGTTGGAGAGCTGCCTCGTGCTTGAGCCGCTCTTGCTGGCATTGCGACGCCTCGAAAAAATCGCTGGCTGAAATAGCCCGTTCAAACTTCTAGCTAGCCTTGTGAGACACCCCATGCTCAAGATGTGCATTTTACAAGACACGGAAAGACTCACTACTATCTCCATGAGCTGTGCTCCAAGCCAGGCAACCCAACACCAGAATATCCTGCACACCTACATTGTACATGCCCGTAGTTCTGGAACAACGAACGGTAGTCATATTCGATCCACGAGCCTTCCACACCCGCTGCGCCCATTCCATGGAAGGGTATGACGACACTCGAGTAGCAAATACGGCAACAGTATGTAAAGCAAGCTGCTTCGACTGTAGATGGGTACGAGTGTATGGGGGTTATGCACTGTATTTGCGACGGACAGCGGGCATAAGCATGTGCATACCCGAAAAGATGGATGCGGCTGCATGTCTTCAGTTCTGGACCAGCCGACCAAAGGGTAGGTGCCAGGTGTAAAATAGGGGTATGACAAAAGAGGGAATGTCTGGTGGGTGGGAAGTGATATTCTTGTATCTCATGTTTCTCTCTTTATAGAAGAGGACGTACTAGGTGCGTGAGAGGGACTGACTCGTCAGCAGAGGACCATAGCGTGTCACTCGTGGACATTGCAGCGAATGTGCTCGACATAATTTTTTTTCCTCTGGCTGAAGCGGCAAACACTGTGCCTGTTGTCTAGAAACAAGGCCGTACGAAGGGAGGGTCCGTCAACCCTCCATTGCCAGACCAATCTAGCGGGCATGAGAAATTAGAGATTCGGGATCTCAAGAACAACTTGGAAACTGATCGGCAGGGTGCTTCATTACCAGAGAGGTGCAGCCGAGACTGGCAAACACAAAGGCGTCTGTACTATGTCTACAAGCGTGGCCAGCCTGGCCCTTCACGAGGAGCAGTAAATGGCATGTGCCTGGGATTGGCTTGCTGGCTGGCTGGCTTGCTGGCTGGAGCTGGGGCGCATATGCCACCAAAGCTCGCGTCCAGCAAAGCAGCCAGGCAGGTAAATGAGCTCGTAATGTCAGCATGCGACATTATGATATGCAAGCCAACCTTGATATTGACGACTTTGGCCGCATCGAGGGGCGGAAACATAGGTATCTCATACCAGCCTCCTGGAGGAGATGTGCAGCCGAAGAGAGATACGAGGTAGACAGACTTTGAGAATGCATGCCGATGCACACTAGCCATGACGGCAAAGCTGATGACCCGACACAAGACAGCTACAGACCATAAAAAAGACGTGTTGGGAGAATGCATGGAGACTAGTTGACGGCTTGCATCTCCAAGTTACTGCGAAAGGCTGTGCTGCTGGACTGAGGCTTTTCCTACTTTGGCACAAGGAGAACTGGAACAAAGCAGAGGAAAGGGGGGTCAGCACTATTATTACTGCTCGTACTACATCTTACCTTTGTATCTCAGTACTGCACGCCCTTCACACCCTCCCCTTTAGCTTGGTGCTATAATTAGAGCTGGCTGAGCGAGAGAGATTCACAAGCTGTGGCAGCTCCTACCATAATGGCCAGAACATGCCGCCTCGGAGCAGCAGCGGCCAGTTGGCTGGTCGCTTCCCTAACTCGCTGAAGGATTGCGCGCGCGCGTGCTTTCCTCCGAACATGCCGAATCCCATGTTGGCCCACACAGACTGGGCTGAGCCTACGAGTATTGCACACAGCAGTAAGTTAGTATGGGTTGTCGTATTGCCTGTGTCGTCCTTCCTTTTAGCAGCCAGGCCAACAGCTTTGGCAATACGAGCATGCTCTCCAGCGGCGTAACAAGCCGACGTCTCTTATTTCATCTACGGAGTTTCTTACATACATAGTAGCAAGATACCTCTCTGCCAGATCTCTGCTGCCAGTTGGCCAATGAATCCCCTGTACCTTCCTCTCCCGAAGGAGCACTCACCTCCACTATTGGCAGGAGCCGCCAGCGACGCAACAGGCAGGACCGATCTTCAGCACAGCCCCTCTAGCGGGACTACGAACGGATGACGAGAAAAATAGAGGGAAATCCCCAAAACCACAAACCACAAACCACAAACCACCTCACAAAATACACAAACCTGGTCTCGACATGCGAATTGGCCCAGCTGCCGAACAGAATATCGAGAACTCGGCTTGTCGCGACGCAGCGCTCCGAACAAATCGCCGGGCCAGCCACTCCAGGCCGCACCAGAAGCCAGACACAGCCCTGTCCCGTTCCGGCCTTGATTCCAGCTCCCATCCCCTCTTCCCCGGGCCACTGTTCCCCAATCCGACCCATTCTCAACCCCTCCTGCGTGCTGTCGTGGCTTCTCGTTTCCTTGCTCCTTATCCTGCCCGCATCAGATCCTCCTCCCCTCCTCCCCATTCCTAGCCTTCGTCTCATCTTCTTTGCGCCGAACTTCTTAGGCCTCTTGTCATGAGGCCTGGCATCTCCTATTCGTAACAGCAGCTTTCACCCCCCCTTCCCCCATACCTATCTTTCTCTCTCTCTTGTTCGGTACGCCAACGCATTCAA